>JAVQJL010043472.1:0-63904 GCA_036024295.1 Nannoperca obscura | reverse complement strand
TGTATTTCTTTAAAGTTAAGACTAGTTTAAAGTCATCTTCATTGAAAAGTACAGTGCTTTTCCTTCAAAAATAAGGACATTTCAATGTGACCCCAAACTTTTGAACGGTAGTGTAATTTATAATTTCTGTCTAATCACTGGGCTGTTTAATATGAATATACAGTATGCTTCATAGTGCAGTAGCTCTCAAGTCTCTCCCACTGTTTCGTCTCAGATGTCTGAAAATAATGAATATGTTTGCTTTGTATTAGATTACCCAGGGGAATACTGCCATGCCTCTACCCACCAGTGGAGTCAGGATTTTCAATTAAGACATACTAACACAACTGTAACTATTGTGGGCTGAAAATACAACAGAAAAAGTGTTACTAATTTGCCTGTCACAGTGGCTGACTTTCGATGGCAATGCATTTCTAATTGGAGAAAGCTTTTGGATCGAGCTTGTGTGACAGACTGGAAGAAGTGATTTCAGCCTCTCTTTGTGTGCAGACCTTGAATGTGTTTTCATCATCTAATGCTGTAATGTCCCTGGCTTTTTCGCTTTCTTTTTGTCTGTTTTGTGAAACCCCAGGTCAGGAGGTTCTCAGAGGCATACTTCTTCACTGAACACCCCAAAGAGATATCTCTGACTTTTCAAGAGGAACTGTAAGTGTCAGCCTTCTCAGAAAAAAAAGAATTACTTATATAAATGGAGAGAAGTGTCGCATTTATGATATTATTCTGCTGATTCAGAATCAACAGACATGGCCAGATAGCTGCAGAGGTGCGGAGCTCAGACTACCTGACCAAGATGCCTCCTTTACCTGTTGAGTGCCTGGACATTGATGGAGACTGGAACAGCCTCCCCATCATCTTTGAGGACAGATATGTGGAGCCTCCTCAATCAGGTAATACAAAAAGGCACTGGAAATATCATCTTACTTACAACTAAGCACTTATTTTTGCTTTTCAAGGCAAAAGATTTACTTTAGAACTGCAATGTCCTTGTCTTTCTAGAGTGGGTATCACATGTGCCAACCACTGATGGGCAGACCAACTCTGAACCTGCCATCACTGCTGCCAGTGGGAGTTTTGAAAGTGGCCAGGGACTCAGATCACCAGCAAAACCCCAGAATCCCTTGGACAGTGATGACTGCATGGACCTGCCCACATATGTCTCACTCATAGCAGAGCAGAGTAAGACCAATATCAACATCAGAAGTACCCAGAACCTCATTCCTACTGATGGTAGTGCCGAACTCTCTCTAGCAGAGGCAGAGAAAAAGGAACCAGAGAAAAAACAAGGCCAGGTTGAGAAGAACTGTAATCCAGGCCTTAGGTACATCGCAGTTAAGCCTTGTGATGTGGATCCATATAGAGGGGAAGCAGTCCTGGTTCTCTCATCAAACCATAACCCCCTCATTGAGTCTAAAAACAGCAGTGATGAGTCTCCTGCTCATGTAACAGAAAATACCGTACAACTTTGTGATGCCACAAATGACAGCAATGTAAGAGAAAATGAAAACAATGAAGAGGAGTCTGATATTGCCATGCCATTAAATCACTCCATGGATGATGAGAGTGAGGATGTTCCTCTTACCAGCTTACCCACTGCCTATGCGCATCCAGTTATACCTCCCTTTCCCGGTGATCTCAGAAAAGAGATGACGCACCGTGGAGGCCTAGTGGGCTCCAAGATCATAAAGCGCTCGTCCTCAGTTATTTCCGACTCAGGTATTGAGAGCGAGCCCAGCTCGGTGGCCTGGCCCCTCGAGGCTGCACTGCGAGGCCGACCTCCTTTAGACTTCTCCAGTGAACGGGAGATCCCACAGCAAATAGTGTGTCGTCACCGTGTCCATCGCAGCTCTCTGGAAGGCCTGCAGATGGAAAGCAACGGCAGCCTTCCAAGTGGAGGAATACAGGCCTCACTCACCTCTATTAGCTCCCTGCCCTACGAAGAGGACCAGCAGCAGAGGCAGCTCAGTAAACTAACCAAGTCAGTCTCTGCGCCACAGATAAGTAGCCCTGAAGACACTGAGGAGGACAATGTGCTTCTCAACCAGGAAACAGATACTAAGAGCTTTGTGCAACACCAGGATTCATTTAAGATCAACTGCTCTATATTGAACAGCAACCTGGATTCGGAGCAATCTGAATCATCTCTATTAGACCAGAGTTTAAAGCGTGGCCAAATTCTCAAGGAGAATATTAGCTCTGAAAATTCAAACCCTCCACAGCAGCTGTCAGAGACATACAGAACTAGGTCAGTGTTAAGTGGTGTGTCTGAAGTCTTGCTTTTACAAGAGTCTGTAGAAAGCCCTCATGTGAAGGAAAGTGGTATTATTGGCAGCCAGGGGGAGAATGTGAACCATCAAACACACATCAGTGGAGTGAGCGCCTCAGTGGAGGATGTGCATCTCATTGAAACGGAAGCATTGCCCTGCAGCTGTGGAAACAAACCATGTGTGCATAAAAGTGCAGCAGATCAGGAGAGAATTCACACTGGAGATCACCAGACCGAACTGCTTAGCGTTGAAGAGCAGGAGTGTCTGGATCCCTCCCAAACACCTCTAGATCCTTCAGGGCCTCAACACTCCAATGGCCTCCCCAACAATATCACCACCACACAGAGGCCGAGTGACCTTACAGGGCTGATAGCCAATGATATCACATCATATGTTGGCCTCAATGGGATATCAACCAGTGAGAAAGAGCCTTTAGACAGCCAGACTAAGCCCTCTAAGATCCCGAACTCAGGGCTGGCCTTCGTGAATAAGAAGATGGTGGAGGTGGTGAACATGTCAGTGGCCTGTGCCCCGACCTGCCTGCCGTTTTCTTCTGCTCTCAGAGACTCTCCATCCATCGGTGGAATGTCCGCTCGCCAGGCTACCTCACCTATCACCCATCAGCCTCTGGGCTCCTTTGGTATCATCTCCTCGTCTTCACTCAATCCCTTGAACATAGACGACGAGACCAATGAACGAATGCTAAAGTGAGTTTATGTTTTCACTTAGTGTTAGCAAAGGACAAATTGTGCTGTGTGAATGTGAAGAAGAAGAAGAAATGTGTATGTCTTTGTATTTATGTAAATGAACAGTCGAAATGCCTCTGTATCTTTGTCGATATAGATAGACAGTGACACTAACAGCCAGACAGCAGCTTTATAAAACAAAACAAAAAGAACCAGGCTGTGAATTGCAGCCCACATTAGCTTTCTAGTTAGTATTAGCTTTAGTCAAACAAAACAAAGAGAAATACACAAAAAGAGCCACAGACATTGAACTGCAGCCCTTTTTTCTAGTTAGCTAAATATCTAGTTCACTGTGGCACTTCCAACCACTTAAACATACCTGCAAATTTTAACATTGGTCAGTTCAGACCAATTTTGTAACTACCTTAATAAGCTAAAGTTACTAGTACGGGTTAATTTAAATTGTGCCCCTATCCTCTCAACTTTCAGTCAAACATGTACCCCAGCCCTCCACTTAAGGCTTTGAGGCTAAAGACTTTTCTTCATTTCAGCAATAAAAAAATGTTAACCCTAACACTGCATTCAGATAGCTGGTGTCAGTAAATAATGATTCAGAAAATATAGGCCCGCTTCCAAGAAAAACTTTGTAGGAGTGTGATTATAATCCACACCAACTACAGGAAACAAGTCCAAAACACAAGGTTTTATGGGTATGTGGAGACAGCTGTTGACATCTGGTGCAGCAGCCGGCAGTTACTCACGCTTGGAAAGCCTAGCATAACAAAATGAAGACAGGGCAAATTTGAAGCAAGGAAGTCAAGACGAGGTGAAATGCCTCCTGAGTGTATTAAATCACATCAAAGAGAGCAGACAAATCCGTCATGATTAGCTGAAAGTACAGGAACTGGAATCGGATTTGTTTAGATTCCTCAACTGCTAAAATCTGTAACCTGGCAGGATTACAGGGTAATAAAAGTTAGAGAAGCTACTTGTAAGTCCGTGGGACTTTTGTTTACAATCTGTGGTTTGCTCAGGATTGGGGAATGTGAACTGAAATTAATCAAATACAAAAAAGAAAGACAGGAATACCATTGTATTTGAACTGTATGGGATTTAGTGTTATACAAACCTTTTTGTCAAATTAAATCTTAGATCAGCGTTGTATCTGTGTGTGTGTAACTAAGATTGCCCATTATGTCTTTGCACATTAATATAAAGTTCTTTTTCTTTGTCTAATACACAGAACACAATCTCTTTTGTTTTGTTTTTTTCCAAATGGCATTTCATTTTCTCCAGTTTCTACAAAGCCAAAGAGGAACTTTTCAAAGCGTTGAGCTTTCAGGCCAGCTTGTACGGCGACCTTCCTCACCTGGCATCAGATATGCCCTACTTCCCACCTGAGGAGGACGATGAGGAGTTTGATGACGGTATACACCTTGTGGTGTGTGTCCATGGGCTTGATGGTGAGTATGCAATCTGCATATAGCTGAATGTTCTGGTTCACTGCAGTCCAATTCCACTGCAAGAACATAATAAATAAATTGACATTCTTTTATTTTATATTTTAGCATCTTATTAGCATTGTAAATGTAATACAGTCTCTGACAGTATGTCTTACAAACTTAAAACACTATGTAGTCTTTGAATACTAATTCCTTAAACCATTTTCCAGGTGTCTCTTAAATGATTAATGGACCAGAAACATTGTGAATTATTTCCTCTTTTCTTCCAGGAAACAGCGCAGACCTTCGGCTAGTGAAGACTTTTATTGAGCTGGGACTGCCAGGATCCAGGCTGGACTTCCTCATGTCTGAGAGGAACCAGGTACATTTGTAGATGAAGGCGATCAGAGCAAATTGATAACATGTACGGTCACATTTTCTGAAAGTGCTTTAAGGCAATTTGTAGAGCGCTGACGGCTGTGCTCTTCCTTTGCCGTTTCCCTGCAGACTGACACGTTTGCAGATTTCGACACCATGACAGACAGGTTGCTGGATGAGATCATTCAGCATATCCAGCTGTACAATCTCACCATAGGGAGGATAAGGTCAGTCGCTCAACTTTAATACTGTGGAACATACACATTACTGCCAAGTCTCCTTTAGATAAGGCAAAGTCAGAACAGGGGTAATCATCATCTTAAGCAGCCTTTTCTTTTGGTCAGTAGGTGGCAGCAGAGACTGTACGTAGATACTAGGACTCACAACCTATTAGAATCACTGTTTAATGGTAATATATAGACTGTGCAAACCCAAAGTCGGATAAGTGGCACAAAATGGATGATAAGCTCTTATCATACAGTGCCAATACGTTTCTGACTTTCACTTGATAGACTGTACTCCTTTATGCAGCAGTGTGTTGCCTAGTTCCGATCAAATTAAGCCATTCATCTTCCTGCTTAATTGCCCTCAATGTGCCAATTTATTTATTTTTTGTAAGAGTTTCTACCCAAGTTTGTTAACTTTCTTTATTGTGGCGCATTCTCATGAGAGTAAATAGCAAAGACAAAAGCAATGGACTGCCACAACAGCATCTGGTTCTTTCCACATTACTTCTATATTTAGTTTGGTAGGAGACAGATGAGAAGTAGCAGACATGGTGATGAGGGATTTTGGGTAGAGCTCTAACTGAACAGTAATTAAACTAAGTGACAGACATAGCTTGATGAATCTAATATTTCCCACTGCTGGGAAGACACTTTCAATTTGTATGGTATGTCCTCTGTGTTAGCATCATTAAGTTGTCATTGCCTTTGAGAATGTTTAAACATTTAACAAGTTAATGAATTTCCGGTAATTACCAATGTTGTAACAAAAATCTTCAAATAGCCTCCGTTGGAGCTAGTTCCTACTTACCGAAGAGTCTATAATAAGATATTGCACAGTGTCGTACTGTAGGTCAGCAGCGTTGGAGGCACTTTTTTTCCAGCCGCCCACTCAAGTTGCAAGTTTATCTCTCTGAAAGTTGTTTTTCTTCGGCCAACAGCTTCATTGGCCACTCTCTGGGGAACATCATCATCCGCTCGGTGCTGACGAGGCCTCGCTTCCGCTGCTATTTGCCCAAACTGCACACTTTCCTCTCGCTGTCGGGCCCACACTTGGGAACGCTGTACAACAACAGCACATTGGTCAGCACAGGTGAGAGCCACCGCGCAGTAGTGGGAAAACCGCACGCTGCAGATGTGCTGTATTTACAATGCTGTGCAGCGCTGCATTTCGATATTTTGTGCTCCTCAGCAGCATCAAGTCTTTTATCTAACAACATCATCCGTGTGTGTTGCTTAGGTCTGTGGTTAATGCAGAAGCTGAAGAAATCAGGATCTTTGTTGCAGCTCACCTTCAGAGATCACGTTGATCCACGGAAAACATTTCTCTATCTCCTGAGTCAGAAACCAGGTACTGACTGAAAGCGGACACATTTGTAACCGAGACAGTATATTGACTGCCTCTCTTTACAGACTATTACTTGAAAGACAGTCTATTCAAATATTCATGAAAATGTTGTCATCTTGTCTTTTTTGTCAAATTTCTGTACGTGTCAGCTCGCTAACACTCAAACCCCTGCCAGCGAGCTATGAGAGGCCTGTGAGAGGCCTCCCCACTGTGTGAGTGGAACAAAGCAGTCGTTTGTCACACAGGCTTGAAGACGATAAGCCTGAAAACACTTTTTTACCCCTCTAGCGCTGTGGCAGACTGACAAAATGATCCAAACCCTGTCATTGGAAACCCACCAGTGCACTCTCTTAAAAGCGCACTGACAGGAGACTTGAGAAAGAAAACGCAGTTTTATCATATCAAGCCTGTCGTTGTACTTTGTGATTGTGCTTTGCGTTTTACAACCAATTCACTCCTTTCCTCTGTCTTCTTCTCTCTCCACCTCACTCTCTCTAACACATACAAACATTCTGCAGTCTCATCTACTCGTTTTTTTAAAATCCTTTTAGGGATCCAGTTCTTCAAGAACGTGGTGTTGGTGGCATCTCCACAGGACCGTTATGTTCCTTTCCACTCTGCCAGAATAGAGATGTGCAAAACTGCTCTTAAAGACAAATCCACAGGTCAGAAATGCATATATTAATGCTATGTTGGATTCCCTTTTTTTCTCCTCATACCTACCGAATACTGAGTACCAATAACATCACTGTGCGGGAATAATTGGGATTTAGTGACACTGTAACATTGGAAAGAAGCAATAACACATCCTTTGTTTTAGCAGCATTATTTAGTCTAGTAAGGCTAGGTTATAATGGCTAATGTCAGCAGGCTTCAGATAGATATTGCTGTGTAACTGTTCACTACGGTGGCCCTGAAGTGCAAAACACAAACGCAAATCAGACAACACAGCACATTAACAGAAAACACAACACATTAATTCCTAACAGAAAGGGTAGGTACTCCTACCGGAGGACGTGGGTGCTTATTAACAACGATCAGACTGTGTACCTAGCTGGTCTCATGTAAACATGAGGGCTATTGATGATTCAATGTTCGCTATTATCAGGCATTATTTTGATGCAGGACATACATATGAGGTGAAACTTGATATGCTGTCAACGTTTCACGACATCACTATGAGTATGCGCACTTTGAAGACACTGGGGCTGGCTAGCAGTCGGTAGAGCATGAGTCTCTTAATCCCAGGGTCTTGGGTTCACACCCCATGTCTGGGGACTCCCAGAGTTTGGAAGTCGCTTTGGATAAAAGCCTCTGCTAAATGTAATGTAATGTTAAAAGAAGCAGGGTTGTATAGAAGAATTGGCTCCGTTGTTTTCTTTCGTGTGACTGATTATGCTGCTTCTTCTTCTTTCGTTTAATGATGGTTGGCAAACAGCTTACAGTGCATTACCGCCACCTTCTGATTGGAAGCGCTGTCTGTCTCTTTACAGACAGCGTGTCCAATCAGCAACGATCCTTTACGACCATAAGAACCCTCCCTTTCCGTTAGGAGTTAATGTGTTGTGTTTTCTGTTAATGTGTTGTGTTGTCTGATTTGCGTTTGTGTTTTGCACTTCAGGGCCACCGTATTTCAGACAAATGGCATAAAAAATCTAAAAATCTCCTCTCTACACTTTGAGTCTTTTTAAACACATTGTATAAAGCACAGGGTGTGAATCTATTCATAATATCTAATAACATTTTGCCTACAACTGACAAAGTTTAAAATATATTCTGGAGCCAAATTATGTAATTTTCTTATAAGAAAATTTAGCTGCTAAAATGTACAGTAGCAAACATTTTAAAACACGCTATAAAAACGCCATAACATGGAAAAACAGCATAGCATTTGCTTCCAAATATGTTTGGCTAACCAGTGCGTTTGTTTCTTGCCATGTCAGATTTTTTAAGCATGTTGATGTCAGCCGTTTGCTCGGTGCACAATATTTTAATGGCAGAAACTATAAAAGCAAAACACATAAAATACAGGTTGATCTGGGAGTCCTGGTGTGTAGGGGTCTAAGTCTAATACCATGTAACTTCAACAACTCCCGTTTGGAGACCCTTGATACATGTTGTAACTCTTTCTCTCCATGTCTCCTGTCTGCATCTCCACTGTAAAACTATACAATAAAAGCAAAATACAGAGAAAAAAATAAATAAAAATTCCGGTTGACTTTACCCATATCATTTATTTTTATTAGTAATCAAAGTGTTCAAATACGTTTAAAACACCATATCTTATTTAGTGTCGGTGACTCAATCAAAACATATGATAATATCAAAAACAAAGTTTCAATCCAGTAGGTCACCATGTATAAACGCTAGAAAATCTATAAAACAACAACCGAGTGACAGTGTTTTAACATGGGACGCAATATGAATGAGGCCTTACATACACGTGAGTGTAACCTTTAGGATATGGCCATCCTGAATCTGTAATTTGTCCCCTAACACTTCTGGCAAGGTTGCATCCATGTGGTCAGGTGTGCAGGGGCTTGACCGGTCGATGTTGAGCTTCCTTGCACACTAAGGAGTCTGGCACTCAGGTCAGTGGTAATGGCTGCAGCCAGATGGTACCTATCCACTGGGGACGAAGGACACAGACATGCTGGTCATAGTTTAACTTTGGAGGTTGCATATTCTAGCATTATTTAATGCTTGATTACATGCATCATTTATCACAATTATGTCTTGATAAAAGTTTGATGCAAAACACAGCAGAGGCATGCTGAATATTCAAACTTTGCCCTCTCCTGTCTAATCAACCCCAAAAAGAGGAGCGAGGGAGAGGAAAGAGGGAGACAGAAAGAGAGAATTTAACAACTGAAAAAAACGCTTTGATAAAATAAACATTTTGTTTGTCAAAGTAGAGCAAGATTAAGTACACACTGAAAATGAAACAAGTCATAAGGTTAAAAGAACAAAGATTTCAAGGAGATGAATATCTCAATGAACCTCAGTAATGCTGCAAGTCCTACAAATAGATTGTTATTATTTATTATTTTAGTTGTAGGGCAATAGCAATTGCTCTGCTGCTAAAGTAGAACAAAATTGCTCTACATTAAAAATAAGCTACTACCAATTGACGATGTGGTCTAAACAGTATAATGCTGAACATTACTATAGCCCAAACAGTTAGAAAATTGCCTTCCCTTAAGCTAAAATAATATTTTTCTCCAAATCTCATTTTTACAGTGAATTCTGTTATCAGTGATGAGTTTTATTATTTGTGTGGCCTTTTGCCTTAATTGGATGGTTTTGACAGAGTGACAGGAAATGTTAGGACAGAGACGTAACAAAGGTCTCCAGTTGCACTCAAACAGGAAACATTGGGATTTTAATGATATGCATCTGACGTTGTTGGTTCCCAGTAATAGGTTTCAGACTGACAGTGAATTAAAGATCTTGACACCGAAGTGACAATTTAGGAGAAGTAATACATAAAAGGCTGACGCCAAGGGTCAGGTTTACTAAGCCTCCCGTGCCTCATTTCAATGTGAGACATGCATGTTATTTATCAAACAGACACACCGGCCTGGGAGATCACTTTGCCTGCACTGTGTGGTGCTGTGGTGTATGATTAGTGAAGTGCTCTTCAGATTTATGTGGAAATGTATCTTGCTTGTTAAAGAGCACGTGGAAATTAGTACTGTTGTGTTAAAAGCTGGTTGAAACGGTCTGAAGAGAAAGTACATCTGAATACTCTCAGTGTCTCAGTGCCAGCAGACAAAGGGGGTGCACAACACTGAAAGTATGCTAGGAAGCCTCAGTGAATTACTTCAAAACAAAACAATACAGCTTCTAATGAAAAAAAGGGTGATGTAGCCAAAAAATAAACGTCTGTCCATTTAAAACATCAAACAAAGAGGTGACATTTTGATGAAAATGTTGCACCTGTGCGTTATTATCTTGGGCTATCTGTATTAATGTATAACTACATTCTTTGTAGTACCTTTTCTGGTATGAAACTTGGTGCCATTGTAGTTTGTATTAAAGTATGGCTTGGCCACTTTTTTTCAACCCTACCAGAGATTTAGTTTCATGACTCCTATTTTACTTTTTACTGTTTGACTTGCATTGCAACCCACTAAACTGCCCATGTGTGCTCGTGGTAGCTCATTAATCAGAAACTCAATTGTAGAATCATAATATTTCATTTTCACTTTAACACCTGCGCTTGTTTATGGCACCAAGTTGCAGAAATTCAGGAGCTGACCTGCATTTTTTAAGCTCCTGTTTGCAAAGTGTGACTAGTAAGCAGTGCCAGTCAGTGCCATTTAAATTAGTCTAGCATTAGCCTAGGATGTTCAATTGTATGCAAATTCTAGCACACAATGGATGAAACAGGCAGTGCAAGCTGCCTGAAACCTTTTATGTACTGAAAGGTAAATATGGCCATGACTTCCTGACAGTGAAGCTTACTTAATGACAGCAATGCTTTACCTTACAACACCTTGACCATCAGCCTTTTGAACTAAACTGAAAACAATAAATCCTCCAAAGGTGAGCACCCTTCCTAAAAGGTAAATGAAAATAATGATGATACACTTTAACCACCTGCAGACTGAACGCTCTCCTCCTTGCTTCTCTTTTAATATGTAGTGCAGGATATAAGATAATAAACCCAATGGATGTTAAACTGTAAGAATACCAGATTTGGCTTTGCAAGCACCAGGGGACTAATGTGTTTGAGGATGCATCCACATTTTTGATTGGATTATGTAAAATAAAAATTGAATTCTAAATCCATTTGACTGAGACTCTGTGAAGGCTGTCCAGGGACGGAGACATCATTATGAATATTAATTGTTAATAATTATCCTTCTCCTCAGGGTAACTCATATTTCAGGACAGTGGAAGTTGATTTAGTGAGAAAAAAAGAGAATGATGGAGTCAGAGAGACACCACAGAGAATAAGCGAGATGGGAGAAGTGCATCAGTATTCACTGACACCCGCAGATTTTCTTTAACTTGTCATGAAAACTCTCTGTTGTATACATTGCTTAGTGACTTGAGGCATTAACATGAAATCCAGATTAGCGTCAGACCATCTGCTTTTAAATTTGAATGAACTCAGAGGATTTCATTTAATACCAACACTGTTAAGAGAAGTGCCATACATTCTGAACATTCTGTAAGCACAGCTGTCTGTATTGAAACTCAATTTACTTCCTCACACTAGTCATTCAGTCACTTTGTGACTGTTGTCTGAATGTGTGTACATATCTCTCTGTAGTGCAGCTTGTTACAAGGATTCAGAGATTGTATGTTATTTAATTGCACATGTTAAATTATATAAAAACATGAATTCTGAGAAAAAACTGTGAAAGCAATTCAAGTTCAACATAACAATCCTTGTAATATGTTTAGAAATTCCTGACCTCTTCCCTAAAAGTGTCAACTATATAATGCACACATAAAGGTTGATCATTGTTTTTTCAATTTTGCACGGAAAGCCAAAGATATTTACTTCACTATTATAATAAAATGAATGATGAGATTTAAAAATTATGCCAAATCTAAAATAACCAAAACTGTTATAGCTGTTATGGTTTGCTCAACAATTCAGAATGGTTTGGTTTGGCCCAGTTTGAATTTCCATGCAATCATTTTCAAGTAAGATGTCACAATAAGGAGGAAACTTGATCAATCAACCTCATTGCCTGTCGAACATCGCTGTAAAAGGCTCAATAATGCCAAGCAGACCATCGTCTTCTACAAGTCAAATTATCTTATTTGACAGTTTCCAGGAAATTGTTTCCTACATCATCTTCAATCACTAGAGAGCAGAGCAGACAAACATTATCGAGGAATGAACTGACAGGCATTTATCTACTCTGAATAGCAGCCCTTCACTTCAGCATTATTGGTTAGAGTTTCTGAGATTGTGTCAAACACTTTATGATTTTATGTCGTCAACTAATGGAAATTATTTTAGCATTACTATTTCCTGCCATTTTTCTAATAATGTATGTCTTTTCTGCTTTGCCTGTATAGTGTCAGAAATTTGATCAAACTAATACCGATATAATGTATGTAAAACACATTTGCCAATGTTAATCAAAATGTAGGACTTTCTGCCCTCCCTGCTGCACATTGATAGTACATCATTCTGTCAGCTTGAGATGATTCTGTCACATTAAAACAGATGTTGTGTTCCTTCAATCCAATTTCACTGCTTGAGTTAAAGTAAAATGCCACCTTTTAGTAAAAAATATAAAAATTTTAATTAAACTGTATGAATGTTTAAAAAATGTTAAACTACCTTCAAATAGTTAATATTAGAAGTGCCAGTATTCCATAACTACTAAATCCTGTAAGCAGTTATTAATGCATTTATTTTGTTACCTTAAAACATTTTTAATAAAATGAACTTTTACATTTAACAAGTTTAATTATGTATATGTTCATATAAACCATAATTATTCCATATATTTACATCAGTATTGTTCTTTAGGGTAATAACCATCAGAGATTCCATTCATACTTTAAATTAATCTAGCATTCCTCAGAACAAGTAAATAACAATTCAATGTATTTTTAGATTATTAAACATTTTATGTAATCTATTGTTTACCAGCAGAACTAATGAATAGCACAGGATTCGAAACCGCTCGCAATATTTCTTTGACAGAGACAATGATAATTGCTAAGCAACCAAGATGCAAATCCAAACTGTGAAAAAATAACATTAGAATCGTGCGAAATTCTGTGCAGTCGATATGGTAAAAATTATCATCATATTTTCTATGCCTTTGTGTAAGTTATATAAAAAATATTTTTCTGAAAATACAGGAACGTTTAGGAAAAGTCAGGTACCAGCAGCATTGACTTTTTTTATTGTGGTTTTAAGTTATTGCACATATACATTTGAAAATGGTAAAAATTACTGTCGTGGGCATTCTGTTAAGTTGAAAGGCCTTGTACATCACCAAATACATTTGATTCCCATTAGCACTATCTGCTTGATCTTGTTTTCCATTTAATGCAATTGGCCATGTTTGTCGATAGGAAGCCAGCTGTGGGTTCTTGTTCTTATCTCTGCATACAGCTACTTGCAATGGCTAGTTAGGGTGCCTGCACAGGACTGCAGGGATTTGAACATTCTGAATTGGTGAAAAACGAGCAAAGACAAAAGTGGGATAATTTTATTATAATTATTATTGATTATTATCCAAAAAATAAATAAATAAAAACACACAACTAATATGCAGCTCAGCTAGAGTACAGTTGTATCAAATGTTTTTTATTTTTCACTAAAAGAGAAAAATTGGAATACGAAAACAAATGTAGATGGAATAATACCATTTTCTGTAACAACAGTAGTTTCAATAGACAAGAAGGTTTTACTACAACTCATTTCCCAGTATGGCTTATGCTCACTAAAGGTACTTTACATGAACATAATAGATATTTGGTGGATTTGAATTTTGCCACCTCAAAGGTGCAGTAAAATGCTGACCTTGCAAGTTCCAACCCCTTATATTTTGCAAAACCTGATCAGGGCACTTGATTGGCTGCGCACGTAAATGCAAATTTTGCAGTGCAGCTCAGTCAAAGAGAGTGCTCAAGACTATAGAGCTCTGGTAAAGGTCAGAGCAAAATGCAACCACAGTTTGACTAATCAAAATTCAACACGTAATCAGAGACACTTCAGTCACTAATGAATATATGTGATAACATAAAGCTGGAAAGCAGACTTGTGAATAAACAAAGAAAATAATAAATATGCAGAGAGAAACATGGAAATAAAAATGAAAAGGTGTCAATTATATTACAGTTAAGAATTCATGGAAGTGGTGGTGATGGTGATGGTTAAGGCCACCAAAGAACACACCTAGAGCATGTCCACATTGGAGAGAATTTATTATCTTGTAAAAGTGCATTTTAACCTTTAGCAGGAGCTTAATTATTCATAAAAGGTACAGAAATGGCAGGACTATTACAAACTGTGAAATCAGCCAGGCAAAAGTCACCTACATATTGCAAATGCCCTTTACTTGCCTTATATGTTCCCAAACACCAAAACAGCAAAATACATTAGCTATTGAACAGTCTGGCTGTGTGCGATCCAAGCAGAGGTCAGTCAGTCCGGTAGGTATTTTACATTACACCCCTCTTACACAGTATGGTACAGTTTTTAATGAAAATGACTTGCAGGTACTCTAATGCACAAGTGCATGCAAGATACCGATTTAATAATTCAGGTGAAGGTAAGTTTGCATATTGTTGATTGGAAGACACATTTTGTGATTTAGGTATAAGGACATATTGATCTTTTCATCACATTCAACTGTTTATTTTTGCCTTTTTAGATCTGTATTACAAAGTATTCACTCTTTAGGTTTCCAGTATTTCAAGGGGTACATATTCTGTGAATGGGAACACCTCAAATGTGCACATAAGACCTGCCTGAAATGGGCCGATAGTAATTTAACCATTTTCCACACTGCCTTTTGACAGCACTTTTCCAACGCCTTCCTGGGACTCCCTCCAGCACAGAGAGATTTCAGTCACCACCACAGGGGACGGGATGCTTTCCCCGAAAGCAAATTATTAGACCACAACCCCTATCATGGTGTGTGAAGAGGCTGAATGGAGGGGAAGTGACTATTTCTGATCAAAGAGGATCTTACTGAGACCAGCTCCAGATGCTCCCTTGTCTCACTCCTTTTCTCTCTGAGTAATATGTTTGTTTGTTTTTATTTGTGAATTTTTCAGGGTTGATTCTCTGATTAATCCAGAGTCACATGAGAGCGAGAGTTTAAGTATAAGTTAAGTATATGAAAATGTAAAAATGTGGTTCTGCCTCCTGAAAGGTTTAACAAACAGTAAGATGAGCCCGCAGCAAGTTCTAGGTGAGGACAAATTGAGGTTTAAGTACTGCATTCATTTAGAGAACTGTTCCCAGATATCAATAGTAAAGAAAAACAGCTTTTCCCAAATGTATTTATTTTGAATGGAGCATGCTCTAAGTACCATCTAGTTAGAGACTTTGGATTTCTCAAAGTAACCACACCCACAATTCAGATAAAGTTGCATCATGATCCTAATTGGCATTCTTTCTTTCACAAGGACCCACAAAAGAAAATAGTGTTGTGAAAAACAACTAAGAGTACAGAATCTCTCCTGCCACCAGTGTGCCATTTTGCCATCAGATAACATTCCCAAGTCAGAGTTTCATCAACTCACACAAAGAGTTTTGCACTTCATTCTCTAAATCTATGTCAAATGAGTGGGGCACACAAAAAAAAATAAGGACCTTGAGAGAATTACAGACTACAATAATTAGAACATGTTTTATCATTTGGAGGATCTTTTACCACCCATGCATCTCGCCTACACAGCTCTTCAGTTCTGACCTTGAACTAAAAACCTGTCTTTATAAGAGAATCTTCCCCAGAAATTAGTTTTGAATCAATACATTTAAACTTCTAACCTCTTTACCTCATTATCTATTTTTGCTAAAGTCTTTCTGTATCTACTCAAGCTGAATCTAGGCCATCTGGGTGAGTCAATAGTGTTTTTTATTACCATTGACTGTTGTTAATGATCATATGAGTTTTAAGGGTTTTATACAAGCTGCCTTGACACTGAGAGACAGTTTATATAATATTCACAAGTTAACAAGAATTCAGTTAAACAATATCTTTGAACACTTCACTTATTTAATCTTTTTTCTACTCTGTATAAATATATTTTTCTCTCATTTAAGGAGAAGCTAGGCTACTCAGAAATGTCATCTGTCATGTTACTAGTAGTATAAATGTGTCAGGACATTTCTTGCACATGACAGTGAAATGTTGCACTGGCTTCTATGTTGAAATTCTTTAATCTTTAATCATTTATTTAATCATTTATTATAATTCATATATTTTATTTATGTTAGAAATTAAATTAAAGTGAAACACTCCAAATCCAAATCTTCACTCCTACTGCATGCTGTAGAATAGTTTGTTTGTGAAATGTACACATTTCACATCTCAGATATGTGACACTTGTGGCCATGATCCATGAATCAGTTTTTATGATGATGACACCCAACTCTACATTTCCATCAAATGCATTTCCAGGCATGTAACTTTAAGAAGACGCATCCAGCCAACGTTAACTACAGCCTCTTCAATTATATAAATTAGGTTTTACAGTATGTACAGTATACAATGTAGCTAAAAAACTACTATAGACTATAAACTGCTTATACTAAAGGGCTTGAAGGCAGTTTTGCAAAAGGCAAAATATTTTTCCCACTTTTTGAATTGATGAAAGTTTATTTTTATAAACACACATAAAAAAAGAGCATTTGAGATGCAAATAAGAAAGATTAACTTAATAAATAAATAATAATGCCGTGCTCTGGAGCAGGATGGACCTTTAAAAAAGCAAAATGTAGACTACCCAATTGCAAAGCATTTTATGGAGGAACAATTGTTGTTTATTAATACTAAGGGTTGGGTGTGGGTCAAACCGTCTTTTATGGGTGGAATTTTCGCACATCCAAAGAGAAACGTTTTGGACATCTTGGGGAAGTAATCTCCCATTAATACTCATTATCGCACACCGGTTGTCCAAATTACCCAATTAGGACACACCGTTGAATAATTGTATAATAGAGTTAGGCCAGGTATTCATATTAAAGCCTGATGAAGATCTGTCAGGGTTGAAACCAGTCATTTTTGATCTGTCATGAAAGAGCCATGTAACTTATAAAGGCTTTTATTCAAAACTCCACATACACCTGCTCCTCTGAAGTTTGCTCTTCTGCACATCTTGGAATAATCAATACGTTGCTGTTTCCAGCATCACAAATATATTCAACAGGGGAGTTCTTGCAGATGTGACACAATGTAACTCTTCTGTAACTGACACATCTCCAAATTAATATAGTTTCCGAAATGCACACAAAAACTGTGTTCTGACAGGGCATTACCCTCTGGTAGGGAGGCAAATAGAAGTGTCTTACCCCCAACTCCTTAAAATTCTCAGGAGTAGTGTAAACAGCAACTTAAATGGGATTTTAAAATGGTAATTGCAAGGATCTGTCTAGCAATGGGCTGATACGTTGCTTGATGTTTTACCAGTGTAAATAGCGCCTAAGGCTAGACAGTTTGCACATTTTTCATCAGTACTTGTGGTAGAAGGATATAAAAGGCAGAATTAAATTATTTCATTTTCTATGCCTCAAGTAGTCACCCGATTGTATAATAAATCAATAGCATTTCCATGAATACTAATTGTGGTTGCAGGGATAGTTGGTGTAGCCGATAGGTGGGAATTTGATCAGGTCTGCGGAACCAGCCAGCCGAGGCCGCTGCCTCTACTGCCATGCCCCACAGAGGCTGACTGCTACCCCTTTGAAGTTGAGGTGCAAAATCAATTGAAAACGTCTGGGAGTAAATTAACTTGTTTGGAGCTTAATTTCCAATGGCTGAAGGCTTTCAACCAAGTTATTTATGAGAACATGTGGGCAATTCTCTTTCCTACTTTTAAGGATATGTATTTTATGACTGGGCATTGGATGAATCCCTTGGCCTCTCTAGGATCATGAAAACTTAATATAAATAAGTAAATCAGTGTGTCTGTTTGTCTTTTCTTCAGGTCAGAGGAAGGCAAGGAATCAAATTCAAAGTAAAAATATTATTCTAAGGAACACATCAGGCATTTTATTAGCTGAACCTGCCCTGCTGCCACTTTAACCCTTAGATTATTTTGTGGTTCTAGTGAAGACTGCTCCTGACCTAACTAGCATCCTAATTTGAAATTGTATGCTCAGGTTAACTGCCTTGCTTTGTTCATTTGTGTGCCAACTACTTGATTATTTTAACCTATAACATCAGGTGTTCATCATCATTTTTGCTGCTATGTATTAAGAAATCTTTATTTACTCCATTAAAAAATATATTTTTTACAGTCCTTTAAAGGTTACCGGTCAATTAAACAAAGTGATTTGGAGTGATTCTAAAATGATTAAAAAATAAAAGTACATACTTGAGTCTTCTGTCTTAGTTTTCATCTATGCTTGTAGTATCCTGGATATGGTTTTTGATCAAAGCAACATGTCTACTGGATTGCTGCCCTTGGGGGCACAAATGAATTCTGATTTAAAACTTGAATATTAAAATATTAAGAAAATACATGTATAAGGCTCCATTCACATGAAATTAAAATACATATGTATATATGCATCTTATAAAATAAAAGCTTAATTTACAAGAAGCAGTGCTTGAGGTGAATTTACATTTAAATATATTATCTTTGTCAAGTGTGGGCAACATTGCAGCAATGCTCAATAAAATTATAATTTATCTATTTAAACACATTCAAAATGAATCTTATTTTAAATGTTTACATTACAGACATTTTTGTTATTTTATTTTTTATTATCAGATGTGTATCACATTGTTTACCTCAGCGCTTATTGGTGCACTTTTAGATTTATTTAACATGCCAAGAAAAAAAAAAACTTTTATTAGGCCATAAGTACTTCTATGCCTCCAGACTTCCTTCTCATAAGGCCATCGACACTCTCCTCATACAACCTCAAAAGAGTTGATAATAGACTACTGTTCTTTGACCACTAAAAGGCAAATGAAACAGCAGCCAGAGAAAAGAGAAATAAAAAAGTAACTTGATTAGGGGGAAGAGGAATCAGTAAGACGGAAGAAAGTCTAAGCTCTTTAACTGGTGCTCCTTTGCATATAAATGAGAGATTAGGCAGAAACTATATCTTACTGCCCGTTAGAATACATATGCCTAATTACAATATATTCATAAAGTGAGAGTGTAATTTCCACAAAGGAGATTACAAAAGAAGCACAAGGTCAGGAAAAGCCCTTTCTGTTCTCCGCATACCATTAGGATGATGATGCTGATGCTGCACAGAAAATGACTCATGCTCATTGGTTAGTCACAGAGATTTTTTTTTTCACACTAAGTGTAAAGATAGGCTAAAAGAAAGAGAAGTAAGTATTAATGAGTTATACCTTAATAATGTTAATGAAAACATGCAAAGAAGGGACAATTATTATTATTAATTATGTCCTTTGAGGGCTAAGAAAAAAAAAGTATGCCATTGGCGGCAGATGTTTAGATAACCTGTCTCTGGTGCATGCATTCTTGTATGGATGATCAGGCTCCTAATCAAGTCCCTGCATGTTCTACTTGTGTGTGTTCCTGAGTGTGTATGAAAGACTGAACGCTTGAAATTTCTGATCTAAAGCATTGGCTTAAAGGGTGGTTTGTGACCCACCTCTGAATTTTGGGAGACTTTGAACGGGTCACCAATAAAATTACTGTCATTATACCATCTGTCTATAAAATAGTTTTCCTGTAATCCCCCCTGTTGTCCTTAAATTTAAGGGTTGTTTGTAAAGTAAGCTATCTCATAACTCTTCAAGCTCTTCAGACTAAAATAAATGTGTCAGTGTATCTGTGAAAGGCACCACAGTAGTAGTAGTCGTCATAACATTTTAAAGTATAAATCCATAGAAAATCCAATGTAAGCCATGCACAGTACAGATACAAACTTTAAAAAAATAATTAAATTGTATTGGCACTCCAACAATATATCTGTTAGTCATCATTGTTTTAACTTTGGATCACAAGAGTGGAACATTAATAAAGAAATGCACCACACAAATGTCCTGCTGCTAATAGGCAAATCAATAGCTTGATGTACATAATCAGTGAAATGTATGAATACAAAATTATATCTCATTGTGTGTTTTTAATTCAAGTTAGTGATATTTCATGCATTTAACCATAAACTCTGAGTAAACATATGTCTTTGTAGATCTCTTTTTATATTTTTCCACAGGTGTGCATGCATGCATGCATGTGTGTCTGTGTGAGAGAGAGAGTGAGTGATGCATAAAAATGTGTGCTATATGAGTATTACACACAAACTGTGAGTTTCATATCCTAATTGTGTAAAGACAAATATTAGATGAATCTTATGTGCTGAACATTATTAATATTCAAATGAGTTTTTTGGCCTTTCTATACAAGAAAAGCTGATCTAGTGGGACTTTATCTTGTAGGATAAACTCAAAATCAGAAAACATCAGCAAAGTGATGTGACGTGGGTTAGGAAGTTGTAGGGCACAGGTCTGCTAAGCAGAAAATAAGTATAAGCAGAACAATTAATGAAATTAATTTACCTTTCCTTTTCTGTAATTGGGCATAAATCAATCCATTATACAAATCACATTACTTCCTGTCATCTGAAAAGGAAGAAACAATTGCTCATTAATTAATCTGTACTCCTGCAATCTCTCTTTATTTATTTAATTTTTATTATTGTTCTAGCACCTTAAAGATTGATATTTTCTGAATTTCGTTGTACCTGTACAATGACAATAAAGACATTCTTTTTCTTCGTCTTCTCTCCCGCTCTCCCCCTCTCCCTTTCAACTCCATCGGTCAAGGCGGATGACTACCCACCCAAAGCCTGGTTCTGCTCTAGCTTTCTACCTGTTAAAAAGTACTTTCTTTTTCTTTGCTACCGTCGCCTAGTGCTTGCACATGGTGGTACTTTTGGGTCTGTAAATATAAAGAGTCAATCTAGACCCGCTCCATACAAAAAAGTGCCCTTAGATAACTTTGTTATAAAATGGCGCTATGTAAAGAAAACTGAATTTAATTGAATTTATCTTGATGAGACATTAACAGACATTTGTCTTTACCTTTACCATAGTATCTGTTATAGTATAACAGTATGGGCCAAACAAATTGCATGGCAAGGCTTGACAAAGCACTCACAGTATACACATTAATGCAATGACATGGGCACATATGGACACACTCATAAAAATGAACGAACATTTTACAGTAATCAATCCCATGATTCAATGCTGTGGCTTCTACATGTATTGAATCTTAATTTATCACTCTTCTCCAAATCAAATATCATTGAGGAAGTCAGTGCAAATTCCTTGTCCAATTATTAGCATGTGCATGACTAAAAGCTCTTATTTCTGGTAATGCTCCACCGCAGTCTTTTCATTAGAATTTTAATGGAAATCGCTTATCTCTGTCCTGTCTTTCAGGTGTTCAAAAGACCTTACGTTAAGTAAAATAATCCCCAAAGCCAGCACAATTACAGCTAATTCCATTTTAATTCAGTCAAAAGGTGACGTGACAGGGAGCATTTCAAATGTCGGTAGGTGGTAAAAATGAAATTTTGGTTTCAATTATGGGGACTGAGTCTGAAGAGGAAATCTTGATTACAGCTCTATAGCTGACAAAGGACTACCTGTATACCATTAAAATACTTATAGTAATGTAATATAAATTCTAAAATGTAGAACTGTTATTACAACAGCTTGTAGGGCGCTCTCTGTATGTGTAAAAACATTATTACATTACTATTCCATTATTATCATTTCAAGTTTAACAACTATTTATTTTAGACTAGCAAGCTTTCTTCATACCACAAACAATGCATGCAAATCAATTATTTATGTGTTATGGCTCCCTTCATGACTGATATTTCTGCTAACCCATGGGTCATTCACTTTGGAAGCAATGATTACATTTCTATCAGTCTTTCCTGATCATGAACCAAATTCAAAAGACATAATTTGACAACATTATGTTGGAGTACAAAACAAAAATGATATAAATATGAATAATAATTAGTAAGTACAACCTAGATTGTGATATTATGGTACAATATTAGGCACTGAAAGCTTTTACTGCAAGTTTGATGGAACATTGTCTCCTACAACACAGATGTACTTATTGCACCTCTTTATTAATTCAGTTATTGACAGTGTCCAGGGGTTTGTCTCCGTGCCTTACTGTAGTTCAATTGGATCTCTCAAGATCATGGAAATTGTTAAATTATTTTCTCCTCAGCTGTTTACTTTAACTTACATATACCCTGTTTAGAAAAAAATGACAAATGGTAATAGTTTAATAACTATGATTTCTATTGTTATTGATTGTCTGTTTTTTTAGGGTTATACTCAGCTAACTTCGGCCCATTTTACTTGTTTGCCTTATTTGCTTTCTATTGGCATGAATTTTCTCAAGCAGTGTACTGAACTGCCTTAGCCACTGTGATTTAATTATTTAATCAAGTCTAAAGATGGTGATTCATGAAAATGTATCAATTATATGTTGCAACCATGTGGTTAGAATCAATCAGTTGTAGATTTGTGGATATATTGTTTGGTACATTGCTAATGGTTTTTTTTTTGAGGATGTCCATTGTTTAGAGTTGCAGGTTCATTTTAGTAGATAAATCTGAATGTATCCTGAATGGTCAAACTTTCTCATACATATGGAGGAATCTTGTATGGGGAATTGAGATCACTTCAATAGTTACTCCCTTACTTGTCAACCGTTTCAATTCCAGGCACAAGTAAGTTTGGACAAAATGTCCTGACTGCAAATGAAATAACCTTGCATGCAAAGATTGTAATAAAAAAAAAGCCTGTGCCCCAATAACCAGACTTTTGTATCACAATTTTAATGTTTAATTTTTCTGGTCCTCATGGGAAGTTTGCCTTCTTGTGAATCCAGTCGATCAATTACCAAAACAACCCAAATCCAATTATAAATTTGATATGGTTGAGCTTTTAAATCATTGCAAGAAAAAAAAGCATAGTTGTAAATAATTGTATCTATTATTAGGTTTCAAACAAACAGAAAAACTATCAGAAGCACATTGCTCTTCACGCCTTCTATTGAGGGTTGTGTCTCAGTCATTACAAGGTATCACAGAGAAGGCAAAAACAGGCGAGAAACAAACTGGTCTACAACACACTGTATTTAAAGACAGCTGGTGTTGACAAGAATCCTTTTGAGACTGCCTTGGTAGAAAGGTATGAGCCCTGTGCAGGCGCCTGGGTTTCTCCTTTCTTGTGTACAGATTTACTACTGACTACAGAGGTTAATCAACAATCCCTCTTTGCTCCCTCTCTTTCTTCTCATCCCTCTGTTCAGAGCTCAGGCCTCATCTGGAGGGAATATTGGCAGAGTGTTTGTTCCCTGATTGGCTTTAGGGGAGCGATCCATACAGATGTGTCTGTTCTGCCCATGTGGATCAGATTTCTGGAATGGCCAAGATGGCTGAAGCCATCAGATCTTTCTCTAAATGGCCTTTGGATTTGGAGTGGTCATTGATCCTCGCCAAGGCATTAACTCTTGATGAAACTTCCAGGGCTTTCTATCAACTGTTTCATGGACTGTCCAGTTTAAATTTTTGTCTTTCTCTTGATGTACAAAATGAAGTAACCTTAATAGCAATGGCTGGTCGAAAGGACAGGAATAAATCGCATGCTGTATTGTAAACTGTTATCTAAATAAATAAATGTATTACTTTGCATTTGAACATTGCATAAAAATAATACAAGGCATTATTATTATTATTATTATTATTATTATTATTATTATTATCACTGTACCATGTATCAGTTTAGTACCAATAAAAACAGTACAATGCGAAAACATGTGAAATATAGTAAAATAATGCCACAAAGAACAGAACAAAAAATATTTGACAGAATCAAAGGCTAGAACAAATATATAAGGATGAAATTAAAAAGCTTTTTCTGAAATTCACAGTCAGTGATGATGAACTGAAAGCATCGTCACCCTTTGGTCTCAGTGTGGTTTGTGTAATGACCAAAATAATTTTTGTTTGTGACCCAACGTTCCTAACAGTATTTAATGGACACAATAATTCAGACATACGTTATAATGGGGATCATGACCAGTGCAATTTGTATGCAATTTAAATAACTTCAAAGGTGATGGATAATTTCACTTGTAGTCAGCGTAAAGAGGCCAATGTCACAATGGTAGAAGAAACATTTGGCATTAAAAGTTGAGCAGCAGTTTGGACAAACTGGATGTGAGCCATAGCAACTTGGCTGAGACCTTTATAAAAAAGCATTGCAGTAGTCCAGGCATGATGATAGCAGCATGAATCATTGTCCCTGTCTTGAAATGACAGGACAGGCTTCACTTTTGACAATGTTTCTCAATTTAAAGAATAAAACAAAACAAAAACATGATTGAACCAGCATTTGACAATAGTTTTCTCGCTAACCGTGTCTCTTCTTTTTAGACTTCTTTTTATTAGACTGTAGTTTTTCATTATTACAAAGGTTGGTAACGTATTTTTTAAATGTTTTAAAATAACTGGAAATAAGGCCTACAAAATGCCCAGAAAGTAGAAGCCCCCCCAAAAAACAATGTAGGGGTCCCTTGTGTCCACCTGGTCAGGTTCGCTACCACTGTACAGCTCTCTCTATCTCTTTCTCTCTTTCCCCGCCTGTCAGCTGTAGAGGATACCACCAGTACCCAGCCTACAATGTCCTGTTGCCCAGCCCAACCTCTCCCCAGACAGAGTGCCCTCCACAGAGGTGGCTGCTCACACATCCTTACAAGACCATCCTCATCCATCCTGCCCCCTCGCTCTGCTGGTTGTCTTCCATTTATATTTCAATGTGATTATTATAGTTCATGTCCCACTGGCAGAAGAAAAATCACATGCTAAACAAATGCCAAACTCAAAATACATGGATATAAAATACTACTTGTCAAATGAATAAAGTGTGCAAATACACATAAATTACAGCCTAGTTTGACAAGCACTAAATATGCAAATAGTAATCCAGTATTCAGTATATGCCGTGTGACACATGCACACAAGAGGCCCACTCAAGCACAGCATTCGCAGAGAGAGAAGAGACAACAGATGACAAGAGAGGATGAAGTAATTAATTGGAGACATGATGTAAGAGTAGTTATGATTAATATGGTTTAAAGTCACCAATTAACCTAATATGCATTTGTTTGAAATGTGGGAGGACAAAACCCAGAGGAAACTCACACAGGCATGAGCCACCGTTCTGCCCATATATAGATGTATAGGAGAAGAGAGAGAGAAAGAGAGACATGGGAATGTAAGCCCAGTCTTCTCATCTGTCTGTGTCCTCAAGGCCAGGCAGGTCGGGACAGTGTTGTTGAAGAGAATTTGTTTAGTGGAAGAAAAACTCTTTCAAGTTTTATAATGTTTTAGAAAAAAAGTATCCGTTGGTCAAAAAACTTTTTTTTTCACATTTATTGAAATGTGGCAGTTTACATGTTTCTGAAACAAACATTGGCTCTTGAAGCTTTTTCTTAAGAAGCCTTCAGTGTTCACTCAACTATTTTGACCTACAGTATTTCAGAGTGACCTCCGGGAATGTAATAACTCAAATGATTCAGATTTGTGGTATAAGGTCATAGTAAGAGGAGCTGGCCAAGGTACAATTTCTCCTGACAGACTCTTAATCTGTCATAGTTATTGCTGTGGGTATTGCATGACAGTTCATGTTCTCTCATCATCTTCTCCGCTGACCTTCATGTTTCATTTGGTCAGCCTCCCGTTCCTCAGGGCGTTTAATATTAATATATTGTTCTGCTGTTTATTTAAATGGAGAGTATTAAGTTCAAAGTTTTGGACGAAGGACAATGCATAGGCCTTAGCCCCATCTCTGACAGTGTCTGATGGGCTTACTTTATGTACACTCAGACATCTATAAAGGTTGTGCTGTCCGCCCTGTACAAGACAATGTACCTATATCTAAAGAACATTACTGCAACTCTCATGTTCCATTTTCAAACTGATATCCATGGCACTGCACATTCATCTGTTGTTAAAGGCCAGAACAAACTTTTCCTGTTTGGTTCTGACATTGCAAGACAGCTGAAAATGTTTATTTGGTTTAGCCAGACAGTAATGAAATGCAACTATCATGCATGTATGTGCTCTCCTTATTTTACAGAAGAAGACTGTTTTCTGGCTAAGAAATGAATTCAAGTTTGTAGATATCTGCAACTCAGAATCTTCGGTCCCTTGATCTTTTTTTCAGCAATATGTTTTTATCTACATGGGTTTGGATGTAGACCAAGATAGTGTGGTGTACATGGCTGTACTACATCTAAAATGAAAGTGTTAACTATACAAATCCTCAAGGTTTTTCTTAACCCAGGCTTAAATAATTTAGTCATTCTTGTGAAAAGCAGTTGCTGCTTATATTTTGAACAAGATTCTGTATTTGAATCTGTGTAAATTGCCTTGGATCATTAAAAAAAAAAAAACTTTGAATTTCTATGCCTAATTTAGCCACATGTCATGCCGTACATCAGTGCAGATATCTACTGTGTGAGTGAAGAGGAGAACTATCTGGTCAAGGAGGACAGCTTCGGGTACATAGCTTTAGGCTCTAGACTCTTACCTTCTTTTAACTGCGATCTACAGAGAAACTTGGTCTTTTAAAAACTTCACTGTAACCAGTTTTAGATCTTGGCCTCCGACAGAGCTCATCTTCCAGTGAGCCAAACAGGAATCCCTCCTGGCCGAAGATATTTAAGCTCACAAGGCCACAGGGTCTGTTAGACTGGTTGGGATCCAGACTGAATTCTCCCATATTCATTCAATGAAATGGAACTAAGTGATGTCTTGGAGCAGACTAACATTCATTTATGCTCTTATTATCTTCAAATATGGCCTTCAAAATATGTAGATGGTGCTGTTTCTGTCTACTGTATCTTTGTGGAGAGTTGTCTCTTCTTCTGTCTGAAGTGCATTCCTTCTCTGTGACTGATTCCCCACTGAACATTCACTCTGTTCCACTTTGTGCATGAAGGCCTCCCTGAGAAAAATATTCTCAAAGCCATATAAAAAGGAAATGCGATTGGGAACCTTTTTTCTTGGTTGTGGCGTGACACTAATTTACTTCCCCTCACACTTCCAAGGCAATTAGCTTTGAAGCTTCTTAGAAACTATTCTTGCCCAAGTCGATAGCTAGCATGGCAAATAAGAATTTAAGCAGGTCCATATAGGCGACAGCTGATAAATATATCAAATGGGGTTACAATGAGAAAGAGAAACATAAAAGAATAAAGAAAATATAATTACTTCGGCAGTTATGCTGGGTGCCTGGCCCTTCATTACTGGCCAGTGGTAGCATGCAAATGTATTGCTGATTGCCTGTGAGTTGAGGAGCACAACACTGCAGTGTTAGCCAAACATCCGTGGAATGGAACCCATGTGATGATTGTTAATTTATCATCATGACTGACACTTTAATATGTGAAGTACATATGTGTTGGTCCCAGTGTGGCTGACCTTACAGTACCAGACATTTGGTGTACTAGGAGACATGATAGAACATATCAATTTAAAGACCTGGAAACTTTTTTTTCTTCCTTACTATGAGTAATTGGATCCATTGTCTTGTATTAGAACAGAAATGTCTTATTATTATTATTATTATTATTGTTATTTTCTGAGGTCTCACTTAGAAAACTCACTTTTCCACTGGATAAATATATTGTCATGTTCTTCCATGCACCAATTAGGATTTAGCAACATTTGAATCCAAATCTGATGACAGTTGTTGGGTTGTTTGGTCACTGTCAATCAAATCAAACAACACAGACACACACACACACAATTCTGATGAAGCTGATTAGCTTAATTTCTGAGTGCTAAGCCTTATTAAATAATACCTAAAGATGTTTTCTTTTTTTAACTTTAAATGTTGCTGGCCTGAGTCCAAAATCACACCCTATTTACTATATAGTTTACTATTTGCAATTTGAGTGTTCAACTTCTATGTGTGAAATGTATCCACTGTACAGTCCCCTCAAACACCAAAAAACAAATGAATTAATTATACATTTTGCAGCATGAGCTGGAGGTGAGTTGGAAATAAAGTTACCCCAGTTGGGTAGTCTGGTTGGTAAGGCTTTCAACTCGTAAATGTAAAACATGTTTGATATTTATATGAATATTAAATATGTTTGATATTTAGGATTTGAAATTGGGGAGACTCTGATCCAGTTGATAACATTAAGATTATTTCCGTAAACCCCTCACACAACCGGATCATTTGGGCAGATAATCTGTTCAGACCAGCCTTGAATCGAGAACAACCCCACAATTGTCAGGAGGGGTGAATCAGACCCAAAATCTGCCCAATTATTCTCTATTGTGGGGCCAGCATTAGGTAGAATTTTGGAATAACTACTTCTTCAAGGTGAAGCTCATCTACTGTTACCTGCAATTAGGCAGTAATATTATGCAATATGAGTTACATTGAAACTTCCCCCCAGGACACTTCCCCTCAGTCAGCATGCCTGCTGTGCCTCCACCAGGTAATCTTACCTAAACTGTCTCCTCAACCCGTTTAAAGGAACAGCGGCACCTCACCTTCGGAATTTGAAATCGTAGTTTTTCAGCATCTAATCAAAGCTCAAGATTGAACAATAAGTTTTGAGAGAAAACTCCCCAGGACATTGAGAGTTTTCTTTGGATGGCTCTACTCTCTGCTTTTCCATGGCAACACCCTTCCAGAATCTCCCACAATAGCCTCCTTCAGGATTTCGTTATTGTAGTGGAGGGTTTTTATGCCACAGTGACCCTTGTAGTAATGTTTTTAAGGAGCTTTATGCAAATGTAAGGTAATGACACAATATATAAACTGAGTAATGACCAGAAGAAAGGTTTTTTAAAAGTAAACTCTAGGATACCTTTAGCACATTTTCTTAGTTTCATATAAATTTGCCTAGTCCTCATTCTCAAAGAAAAATATATAATAATAATAATATGTTCATAACAGTAAACGCTGAGTTCATGTGATGCTGTCTTACATGAAATAACTCAAAAAGGAAAAAAAGCACAATTGTGCCTCATGAAAATACTGTGCTTTGGAAATCAATTACTGGCTTTTTTAACGTTATATTTATGCACCATATGATTTAGTAAAACTGGTTCATGTGGGCAAACGCCTACACAAAACAGACACAGAACTTCTGAGGTGATAATCCTGTACACAAATTAAGCATACACATAATTAAAACATTTATTGCAGTAGCTGTATACCTGTAAAGTAGTAACAAGGATTAACTGTTTCAGTATCTGTGATGTCAAACACCCTCACAACTGACAAACATACTGCGATAAGCAAATCACTCCATCCCACTTAACTTCTTTATATTGTGACATAAATATGAAAGTGCTTTACAAACTGAATGACTCCTTAATGCATAAATTAAGTCTATTCCAATGAAATAAAATGACACAAAAATGATCAAGTTCATTTTTAAAAGCTATATCTTTTAGCATGCTATTCCATTGTGTAATTTGCCTTCCATGCTGTGGAATAAAACAAACCTTTTCAGACAGTAGAATGACAGATGATCTTTCATGGTTGACCCACTATCTGCACATGCCTTTGTGTTTTACCTTCAGTACCAATGCCTTGGTTTTGTACTAATATCTGTGTGATTATGTCTCAAAATTTGGCAAACATTCAATGCATAAGGCATTTGATTATCAGACAGGACGCTCCCTGTAGCCAACATGTTCTTGTCATTTAAATAAGCACAATTCAGTGTTTGAAGAAACATCATGAAGGCACAGTGATTAAATTGTTATCTTAACCTGTGTTTTCTTACATATGGAAAATAATAGTCTATGTGGAAATAATATATATATATACATGTCAATAAATTGCAGGTACTACTGAGGTATTGCACTCAGTTAAGTCACAATTTGAATAAAATCTATACAGTAATAAGATCAACGTTAGATAAAACATTTAGCCATTTACAAATATATTGCTATTTAATTGTACTCAACACTTTCAAAATCAGTTTATAGAGGACAGCTTTCAGAGCTTTTCATTTTTATAATGCACATATTGAGCATTGACATCCTTCATACAAAATGTTTTTTTTTCTTTTTAAAAAGGTTTGCCTGTGGTTTTGCAGTACTTGAAGAAAATTATTATGAAACATGGGCAACATTGAGTATATTATGGGACGGAAACTTGTTTTGAAATCATCCATAGAGTTTTTAAAGAATTAGGTAAATGTTTACTTGTTGTACATTATGCCACATTATAGATCTTTGTCCAGTTGAAATCCCAAATCCTGATGACAAGCCATTATGATGACAACAGCCAAGAACTGTCCTATTCACTGTGGTTATTACGGGTACATGATAGTGGTTAATAAGTCTTATTTACAAACACACAGACAATGACAGAATAAACTAGTGTCCACTGACAGTGTTATTAGATCGACACTTTCTGAAATGTAATTCCATTTTCGTTGATTGTGTCGATTAATATAGTCCTGAACAACTCAATAACAACCACACCACAAATATTTGTATATACTGGTCAGTCTTTTTTTTTTCTTGTAATATGTTTTCATTTTCTCAATTTTATGCATGTCCTTCCTCCACTTGTCCAAATCACATGGACATAAAATGTAAAAAGAAAAGAAATCCATGGAGGTTCACAAAAAAAGAGGTTTCCTCTAGAGCCATAGTAATGTTGAACTGTAGAATTAGAGAACACAGCATAAGCACTATAGTTTTGTGGCCTACATAGTACATGTGGCTATCACACTGCAGAAGCATCAACTTAAGTGGGAAGAGATGAAACATGAAAGAAAACAACAAAACAGGAGAGGAGCTTGGGTGAGTTGCTTTGTCTGTTTACTGTCTCCAGATGTAAGGACGTCTCTCAGCACAGAAGCAAAGTTTGTCTTATAGCTGCTGGTCCTTTGGGCTGTCTGGGCAGGAGGCTGGCTGGCAGGACTTCAGACTCACCAGTGGAATATCAGCCATGCCACTGCTGTTGAAGTGTCCCTCTCCGCTCCCAAACTGCTTCCTGTCACCAAAATGCTCTGACCGCCCACTCTCATTTTTCCAGGTTCTGGTCAGAGTATGTCCATTGAGAAGTTTGTCCTTGGGACCCCACTCCCTCTGAGACCCAAAGCTGGACACGGGTGACTTGGGCTGCTGGTATGTTCCCAACGATGGGGGCATCCAGCAGTTGTCTGAATGTCCCAGGACTAAACATTCCTGTGTGCACATCTCTGTAGCTTCCACTAGGCCACGAGGTCCCAGGGGGCCATCTAAAGAAGAAGAACAAAAACAACAAAAGCATGTTAAAATATATTGAGATCAGCAATAACAACTGAATCATTACCTGTTTGTTACAGTCCCATGTCCTGCTTTATTAAGTAAACTTGTATACCTGCTTGTATCTCAGTACATAAAATCACGCAGACGTGGTCAACAGGTTTAGTTGTAGTTGAGTGCAAGTATTAGAATGGGAGAGGAAATGCGATCTGCGTGACTTTGACCATGGAATGATTGTAGGTGCCAGTCGAGGTGGTTTGAGTATCTGAGAAACTGCTGATCTCTTGGGATAACAGTCAGTGAGCAGCAGTTCAGTGGGTGAAAACGCCTTGTTAATGACAGAAATCGGAGGAGAATAGCCAGACCAAGCATTACCTGAGTACCTTTTATTGATCATGTGCATCCCTTTAGGGCCACAGTCTACTCATCTTCTACATGATGGCTACTCCCAGCAGGATACCGTGCCATGTCACAAAGCACACCTCATCTCAAGCTGGTTCCAGCAGCATGACAATATTGTCTCCACAGTCACAAGATCTTAATCCAATAGAACATGGAACAGAAGATATGCATCATGAATGTCCAGCTGACAAATCTGCAGAAACTGTTTGATGGTACCATGTCAACATTAATGTTTTCACCACCTTGTCGAATCCATGCTACAAAGAATTCAGAATGTTCTGGAGGCAAGGGGGGGGTCCTGCACAGTATTAGAAAAGTGCACTTAATAAAGTGGCCACTGAGTGTATAGCCAAAACCACAACCTTTCCCTAACCGTAATGCAAAGTGTTATTTATGATTAAATGTAACCACACGCAAGGCTCACTCCATAAAACCCAAAATGCATCCCGACCATCTACCTATGACTTTTCTTTGGTCCAAAAACATAGCACTAGCGTACATAGGACTTATTTCCTTTAAAGTGTATTGGTAACAAATTAATATAATATAAATATATTTCCTAGCAGATCGGCTTGAAATGATAGTACCCACAGTCAGTTCAAAATGGAACTGTATGCCGTTGTCTCTAGATTTGGCATCTTTCAAAACCCCTTTAGCAACTTAATTTCAATAAAGAGCAGACCAAAAACTGTGGACTGGCATCAGATGGTTTCCTGTGCTCATTGAGGCTCTCCAGCTCACATATGAGGTACAGGTCATGTGAGTTGAGAGCTTGATTCAGTGGACCAACAAGCAGTCTGAAAAATGAATGAGCTGTGCTTTCAGAAACCGGAAAGCATGATCTTGAGGAGGATGAAAGGATGAATGAGGTCTCTTTGAGCACTGTCATTTGAATCCATAGGGAAATGTACAGTGTCTATATAATACACTGTAAATATACTGCTTTACAATACAGCCTAATAAGAGATGGCAGTAACATTGGCTAATATTCACTTAGTAATTAGGCTTCTCTAACAAGCTTTCTTCATATCTTTCTTCTTTCATCACTGAATCTCAAACTTTTAAATAAATTGAGATTATTTGACACTGTTTACTGCAAATAGTTGCTGTAAGTGTAAAATAAAGAACACAGTAAAAGCCCTGTCACTATTAATAGATTTTCAGACACTGTTTGGAAAAACCTAATGTCAAAAAAAGGTTATGGGTCAATTTTTACAACACATCATCAGCTAGATTTTCCTCCCTAACTCATTGCTACCATCTGATTGCTCCTTTGTGTTAGATTATCAAGCTTCAAAGGGTATTGAATTAATCTGTTTTTGTCCTAAAAGAGGAAATTATAACTATTTGTCCTAATTTGTCCCTTTGCCTAATTGGCTGGTGGGATAGGGGATAAGGACTTTTTTTTCAAACTCCTGTCTGGACCTGTTTTTCTTCTCGTTAATTTAAGACTCAGACAATCTGAGAGAGGGTTAGTTTATTACAGAAGCAGAATGCATTATTCTAGTTTATACTGAGTCTACTACACGTTAGTTGAGTGGATACAGTTTTATTATATGTACATATATCAATGCAAATTGATGTTTGAATTAATACTGAGATGATACAATTATTAAAAAAAGAGCTACTTATGCTCCATTAAATTATATTTTTGACAATGAATCAAAAGACTTACTGAAATGTGAAAGTGCCGAACCAACTGAGAATCAATAACCAACTCTTCAGCTTTCATATGCATCAGCTGATATTTTTGGTTTGCTGATCTTTTTAGTTGACTCCCAAAGGAACAACCTGCCAAACCCAATAAACACACCAAACTACCTTTATGGCATGTCTACAACCACAATGTATGTGCTATTTACCATACTCCACAATACTTATGAATATAATAAGGATATATTAATAAAACAATATAATATTAAAGATAATGCTAGTGCTAGCGACAATATCAATTAATAATACTATTTAATCAGTCTGTCTTTGAACAATCAAAGCACCAAACTTCTAAATTGATTTTGAAAGTGATTGTAAAGTATAAGGCTTGCATTGTTCTGCAATGCATTACATTTTTCATTAATTTTTCACTTGCATATAACTGAAGGCCACAAAGTTTATGAAACTCAATATGTGTAAGCAATTGATATTTACATATTTTGTCAGTGTCAACTAAATATACGTTCTTAGTGTCTATATTTTCACCATAAGCCTTGCAAGGCTCATCTTTGCGTAAGCAAAAAATTGTGTTTTCATGAGGATTCTATGCTTCTACATGTCTGACCCAAGTGCAAATACAAAAAAAAAAGATTACCTATTGGTTAATTTGCTATGTTTGTATGACAGACACACTGTCACCTACATTGTATGATGTAGGTATTTGTGACTCATTCATGTGTAAGACAACATGAATAAGTTAATTCTAGTTTAATAACAACATGTCTTTATATTCCACTATGCCATGCTGCCTGAACACTAGGTTGTGGCCTAGAAAGCATATTCTGATATATGATGTGAAGAAAGCCAGGGACCGAAGAGAGAGTCATTCACTCTCCATATGAATGTGGAGTCCATCACAGTAACAGGCTCCCATAATTGGCATGTGAGGAGTCTACCTAAGACACACATTATCATAGTTGCATGAAGAACCACAGAGTGCAAACATACATGGTACCCGGGAGACAGCAAGATGAATTCCTCAAATGAGATTGTAAACATCTGGGGAGCTGTTAAGAAATAGAGATGGAAGAAAGGGAGAGGACTGCGCACATGTACATGGTGTGCGGTGTTGAGCAGAGAACCTATTTACAGACCTGCCATTTATGTTACATCTTGCTTCTTTTGTATTGTTAGGTAAATGACAATGAAGGCATGATAATGGTTATGTCATTTCTTCCAATGTTTTAATCATGGGGTGCTTAGAAAATAACATAAATTAAGCAAACAAAACCTTGACTGATTGGTGAATCATGCTATATCTGAATGTGGCATTAGCAGTTTGTGTATTGATTACAGCATAAATAGGTGACTGTAATGTCTGTATTTCATTTTTTGTAACAAACGCAGAACCATTAATCAAGAGCACTTTATGCTTCGCTATTCCCCTGGTGTAATAAACACAACTATTTGCATGTAGATTGGTACAATCAGTGGCCCAAGTGGGCAGCAGAGGATAATTTGAATGAGCCATTTTCTCTTCTAATCTATGCATACCTGCTGTTTGGGACAATGCAGAGACAGAGCCTGATTGAAAGATCACTTGGGGTATAGAGCTGATAGGTTTATAAAAAATCTATATAAATACAGCAGTATAATGCATATAGGCCAGTGATTCCCATACAGGGATACGTGCACCTCTGGGGATACGTCTACAGTTGCCATGGGGAACCTGGAAAGATTGTGGAATGTCTTGGCTAATTAGAAAAATAATTCCACATGTGTGTTCAACGTGGGTTGAATGGTGGTGCAGTGTTTAGACATTGTCAACTCACAACAAGAAGGTTCTGAGTTGGAACCTGACGACCAGCCGAGGCCTTTCTGTGTGGAGTTTGCATGCAACATCAATGATATGCAGGTATAGCTAATAAATGGATGGATATTTGCCAAATAGCTTGACCAACTGGTGTAAAGTTGAACTGTGAGACATTAAGTGTCGCAATAGCCAGTGAAGCACTAGCTAAAGAGGGCCACCTACACAAGAAAAGCTGCCAGGACAGTCAGTTGAAGTCAGTTACCAGTTGCAAATATTTAAATACTAAATAAAGTCAAAATAGATGGCTAAATATAATGTATAAATGTCAGGAAAGCCACCCCAAGTGGTAGTACTACAAATGCAAACTTGACCAAATATACAACCTGCAAACTACCAGCTTTCAAATAAAATACATTTAAGGATGAATAAAACATTGTGCTTGTACAGTCAAAATCAAGGTCACCAATCCATTTCTCTCTGGGGCATTGTTTACAATAAAACTACACATTTACACTTTAGCAGCATCTCCAGGATGAAAAAAAGTCAGTTATTTTGTTTCCTTCATTATAAAGTAGTGCAGTATACCACTCTCCAGGAGCCCAACTTCACACCTAAAATAAAAAAGATCTTGCTTACATGTATTCAGAGCTTTGACTCAGCAGGCCAAATATTTCTAACAAAACCAAAACACTACACAGCACATCTACTTGTGCCTCAATCTCTCTTTACTGGCTCCCTATCGATGTATATGTAGATGGAGTGCTACCCTTAACTGTGTGCAAGGAATATTTTGGTCCATTTAATTGAAAGGACACTGTAAGAGGTAGAACCTCACATCAGCCCTCCTCCCTCTGGGGCAGACTTTCTGAATCTGGACTCATTGTAAAAGAATGATTCCAGATTTAGTCCCAGTTTATTAAGCACAGTCTGTACCATACCTAAACTCCCACCTTATTAGCCATTGTCTTCTTTTTGTTTACTTTTTTGCAGTTTGTCATTGCCTTAATTCTCTTGTGGCCTGACCTACTATTGTCCAGTGTTTTCATATCCATGTAATCAATACACACACACACACACACACACACAAATCCTAATTTTCATCTCTTTTTCCTGCATAGCTCTGCATGATAATCTTGACTATTAATAGAGCACTGTGATTTAATCTGACTTAACGTGACAGACAGTGACCATCAAGGCTTATTAGCAGCTAGTTTCTTCTGATTATCTTGTGGCCAAGAATACGCTTGTTTGCCTCATTACATTCTGACATCCCACTCTGTAATCAGAATGGCAAGCCATATCATGTATCACCATTGTGAAAAGGCTGGTGATTGAGCATATTGTCAGAGACACTGAATTTCATATTTTGATTACATACTGTATTCCTTTGCTGTTTCATGCACAGTAACCCGAGCTGTACATGCAAATAGTGTAATCAAGAATCTGTCACTGCCAAAAACTGTGTGACTTGGAACAGCCTAGAGGGTGTCAAGTGCTATCCTGCTTCTCCTGCTGAAACCTTGAAGAGCCGTGGACAGATGATAAGCACCAGCTTACCATGACACTACAACTGTAGATAAGAGACCGCTGGGTATGTACTCCATTGTACTGCTGCTTGACAAACAAACTTGTAAATCTGAAACAGAAATATTTTCTGGCTCAGTGAAATGCAGAAATCGAACTCCTTTACAACTTTGCATGTTTATTTTGTTTAGAAAATACTACTTAAATTGTTTTTTATTTGACTGTACATTAGCTTTTAAGTGAATTTTAAAGTTAGAAAGTATAAGATATAATCACCAAAGCATTGCTGCAAACATCCTTTTCTAACTCTATAATTACTTAACAGTATCATTATGTCACTCATCACTTTCGAGAATGAAAAGAAAGTGCACAGTTTTTTGCAGTTATATGCAGCTCCATGCAAAGGAAATATTTATGAAATACTGATTTTGAATAAGTTATTTCCTCTCATTTTCTCAAACATCAGTGAAACATTCAGTTTTTTTCGTCTGATAGAAAAATGAAGCAAAAATGATTAGTCCTAAAATGAAAATCCGCTCCCATTTAAATTATTTTAAAGTGAAGGTGAGACACAGAACCCTATTTGTATTGATGTCCACTGTCAAAAAATCAACATAGCTCAGTTTAACAGCATCAGCATGCATATTCTGCCCATTTTTTTCAAACTCATAGCTCTTCTAAATAGATAAAGCAGTATATGTAATACCATGTTCCATTCACTCACACAAAATGGCTTCCACATTGTTTAGTTCGGCTTTGTCTGTGCATAGCTCGTTGCTCATGGTTACTATGCTCAAGAAGTCAAGTTTATCCCTGCACACACACAGGCAAACAAGCAAATAGCCAGTGGCTGATGTTTGGTGCAGAGCCCTTGAGTGCTTTAAATAACATTGAGGCACAGGTGTTGAGGAATGCAAGGGATTTAGAACTGTGTCAGATGGTGCTGACTTTTGCTTACAGCACTATACAAATGTTGCAGATGTCCACAAAGACAGATAACTTAAAGACAAAGAAACCATTAGATTGCCTCCTGATACAGGGTCATTAGGATGTGCTGGGGGCTGATCTGTTGAATTCTGCAGAAGCTGTTGAATAAATGTGAGCCATGAGCAATCGCTGTAACGATGGACACTTTGACCAAACATCATTCACGTCTCTCTTTCAATCCTCCTACTCAGCCTCAACAGATCACAGAGGTTACAGAGGAGGAGAGAATCATCCTCATCTTTGGCCAGAGGTTGTTTGCAACTATAAGGGAGTATTCTTGTTTTAGTCTGCCGGCTATTACTAATGAGATAACGTTTGGCTAATTAATTGGATGCACACTATCAGTGCTGATGTGCCAGTCCCACACCAACAACCTACAGCTTTCAGAATGATAAGGGGGAACGGGCGTAGAGGGACTGAAAGTGATTGAGTGCAGGGGATTTAGTGTCCATGGGTCTTGTTTATTTATCCATGCTGTTAAGCATACCCAGATGTTGTTATTTGGGGATGAATGCAGCTTTGTTTTGGTCCAGAATGGAGGTTCAAAGTGCCATACCACTGTCTCCATCTGCTGCTCAAAAAGATGAATTCTCTATGCTTTAAATCTGCTGTAGGTTTTCTCTGTGATATATATAATCTATCTATCACTGTATACACCAACTCATATAATGATGTACAGTATTATAAATATAGCCTGTATTCATAAAGATCTGTCTCCCACCAAGAGAAAATATATTAGTATTAGTATATAGCTTGGGGAACTGTGTGAAGGGTATGGTGGTTGGTGTCCAACAAGGAACAGAATTACACTTCCATACAGCTTTGCAGCAAATTTGAAAACAGGTCCTGTGATCTACAATAAAGGCTATCTAAGGTTGGATAGATATGATAGTGAGCAGAGCAGAACAGAGCAACACGCTGGATGCATCCTCGAGAGAATACTAGTCTGGCTGATGGATCCTTTCTAGTGCTCCCTTTGAGGCCAGGCAGCATCTTCTCATGAGAGGAGATGAAGGGCAGGAGGGAGTCGTAATAGAAAAAGAAGACAAAACTTGAGAATGGAAGTGAAGGGTGGTCAAAGAGATAGGAAAGAGGAGCCAGCAAGATAGAAGAGAAGAGAAGCAAAGTGAAGGTGAGGAACAGTAAGAAAAACAAAAACTCAAAGCCCGTCAAAAAACGGACCACCATTTACATAATTTCCATGATCACTGATAAGTATTATTGGCTTAGACCAAACTTAAAACTATTCTCAGATTAATTTGTAATTCAAATATTAAACCAAAGGTACTATATTAAAAGTTAAAAGTACTGTTTACAGCATGGTATGTGAGGAAATATGTTTGCTACTCTTATATGCTATGTTTATATGATACTTGGTGGAAATGATTCCTTGATTCCTTTAACAAATGTTCACTGGGCAATGCACATAGGATGTACTGTACATATACTGTACATACATAAAATGTAGCATGTATATAGATAGATAGATAGATAGATAGATAGATAGATAGATAGATAGATAGATAGATAGATAGATAGATAGATAGATAGATATACTTTATTTATCCCAACAAGAAAAATACAATTAACAAATAAATTGAGATTTATATATATGTGTGTGTGTGTGTGTGTGTGTGTGTGTGTGTGTGTGTCAGTATGTTGTCCATTGCTACTCGGAGGATAGGTCTCCTCTCTCGGCTCAGAGGGGAGTCATTATATAGAGATTTTGCGGTGGGAATGAATGACTTCCTGTAGCGGTTCTTGTTACAGCGGAGTTACAAGAACCTCCCACTCAGTGTGCTTTGCTGTCTGACCAGTAGGTTGTGCAGGGGGTGTGAAACATTGTCTATTATGTTGAGCAGTTTGTGCAACATCCTCCTCTCCACCACCACCTCCAGAACAGTCCCCAGCAAAGAACCAGCCTATCTAATCAGCTTGTTTAGCCTCTTAGTGTCACTGGCCCTGATTTTGCTGCCCTAACAGATGGCTGCAAAAGAAAAATTGCACTTGCAACAACAGATTGGTAAAAGATGTGCAACATCTTGCTGCACATATTAAAGGACCTGAGCTTCCTCAAGAAGTAAAGTTTGCTCTGTCCCTTCCTGTTGCATTCCCGGGCAAGATGGACACCCGGGTATCTGTAGTCCTCCACCACCCCCACCTCTTCCCCAAGGATGGGGACTTCCTCTTGGAGTTCATGACCACCTCAATATACAACATTCACATTACTACACTCAATTCACACTACCCATTATTCAGTACTTTTTGGAAGCGTTACTGTCAGCAGTTACAGGTTTAATTATTATTGTATATGCCTTTATTACCATGTGTTTTGCATCCAGTCTTGTTTATTTCTCTAATATTTGCCTTACACTAATGGGTTGCAGGATTGGCACCATTATTTATGATTTGAGAAACTTTATAAAGCGGTAATTGTACAGTAGTGTGGTCTGTTGCCAAAATAGCCTACAGCGCTTTAAAACTGCATGAGGTCTGACAGCCCACGCCACCAACTGACAATCACAATCTTTAGTCCTTTGATCAAAATATTTGAGATCATTGGTAAATAGTATTCACTTGAGATACAATGAATGTATTAATTATTATAATTCTCCTCTTTAACAGTCTCAACTTTAATTTAGAGATTCAAATTTTTTGCCACTATGTCTCAGTAAGGACTCTGCTATAAAAACCCAAGTAATCCAAACCATGCTTCCGCTGCTTTCTTTCCTTTCACCCCAATGCTCTCTACTCTCAGTGTTTCCCTCATAACTCCACTGCACCACTCTAGGGGTTAACTTCATATCCACTATAAGTGGAATATTCTATCAAAGTTGTTGAATTTTAGTAAAGTAACATAAAAAATTTAGCAGTTGTTTTAAGAGTAAATATATTTCTATTTTAAAAGTTAACTTGAAGTTTCCTCTATATGGACTATTAATGATCATTAACTTCTAGTGTTGTTGTTGCTATTTTGTAGTGCCAAGATATATATATATCAGTGACAACAAGGCTGTATTCTCAAAATCACTGATTCATTCAAACTGATTCTGGACTTTTATACAAAATTCCAATAAAGATGCTAGTAAATATGATATGAATCATATACTTTGAGTTCTTCAGTGCTTTAAAACCATCTGGCCTCTCGTGCTTTGGGAAGGGTTGTTCTGAATCAGATATTGCGGACAGGACACAGAGTCTGCAGATCACAGTGTCAGACATGCTGCAGAGTAACAGGACAGGAGCGCTCCATAAGACTCTGACCTCTCCTGCTTATCTTCAGCTGTACACCACAAATTTAATTTGCAGTTCTGGGTCATGCAACCTCCAGAAGTTAGATGACTCCTGCCTTTTAAAACCCAGCAGTGAGGAGTGGAGGAGACTTGTGAAGAGTTTTGTTAGTTGGAGCAAGTACAACCATAAGCTTAATGGCTGGAAGACAGAAGTGCTTGTAATAAGAGAGGGACCAAACACATTTTATTGGACACAATCCAGATTTAAGTCTTTTTGTGTAGTTAATATTTGCCCAGATGGAACCAGACGGAACCAGATGGATAACTTTTTTATAGTTTACTTATATATAGACCCTCCATCATGGCTTTTCTTTGAGGATCATATTTTGTAAAATATCCTATAGTGTTTTGTATAATAGTAAAAAGTGTCATTATGGATCTAATGTAACAGAAAGGTTGCAGAGGATTTGGACAGACTTCCACATGAATAAATTAAATACTAAAGTTCAAATGCATTTTAACCAATAGCAGCACTTTAAAAGTGTGGTGCACCTAACACTGGTTGCTGAAGTGGACCTCTAACACACGCTGACATGTCACACTTAATCATAATGCTGTGCATTAAGAAATGGTCAAGTGTTTTAATTGAGCTTAGCAGATATTTTGACAGCTGGAGTACCTAGAGCAAACAAACAAAAGATTCCAAATGGATTTGCCTGTAATTAGCCCATACAAATCCATCAAGACTGCTTTGATCAACCTAAACCCCATTCCCAGGCATTGGCTATCAACACACCTACTTGTGATGGATTAAAATAAAAATAAAAATCTGAAAGAGCAACAAGTAACTTACACAGTGTCAGTAAGCACATTACAAATGAGGTGATTCTGCAGTGGTAGACATGCCTTTGAAATTCATATAAAGAACAAACTGTATGGTGGTAATAACATAGAGGAATGGTGCAAAGAAGGGCAGACTGTTCTCATGGGGTTCTGGTCCTTTAGTGCATGCATCAGGGAGACCAAAACACTGTTCTATGTGGTGGTGTGCTAAAAGAAAATATGCAGAAAGTAAGATAGATTAACAAACTGGTGAAAAAAACATGTCTAGCCTGGAGCCTGGAGGCACCAGCAATGGGGATGATGAGGACTAAACTAAACTCCATTGTAGAAAAATCATTCCACCCCCTCTATGGTGAGATGAAGCTACAGTAGAGAACATTGTCATTCTTTACCTCATCATCTAAACTTAGCCTACAGCTATTAGACTGTACAATACTTTGGGAACAAGCATCTCAAATCTAAGCCAACTAAAAGGGAAGTGAGTGTCTGTACTGCACTGCAGAAACTAAACAAGCCATGATGTACATCTGTATACACTAGAATCCAAAACATTTCAGACTATTGCTGTAATGTTATCTTCCAGATATGTTTTTGCATATTCATGCAGATTCTGTGCATGAGTAGGTTCATATTGCAACTCCACTGTGCCAAAGTTACGTTGTTCACATTTAGATAAAACAGTGGTATTGTGAAAATAATGCACATGCATTTTTGCATATAGCTATTTTTCAATATATGGTAACTTTGTCCTGGAACATTTGTAAAAAAGACAGCTAGGAATATAAATCACATTTCAGAGTATTGTTGTCTTCATATAGTGCATAGCTTTTCAAGCGATAAACTATAAATAGCCTTTGGTGGACTTAATATACAAAATCCCTGTTGTTTGATGTAACAATATACAAAACCTTTCTGTTTTTAAATATAAAAGTCAAAGAGAATAATTTTTGTAGACTTGTGTGAAAGACTGTTTTGACAGCGCTGCCATTTCAGATACAAGTAAGACATCTGATATTCAGACCTTCAGTTTGATAGTTATCTGTTCTGCCATCATCATGTTATCGTCATCCATCCATCTATCCGCCCACCCATTGTTATTGTCAATCCATTAAACAACCCAGAAATTACACAAATTAGTCATTCCATAACTATGCCTATATGACTCATATCATAGCTTAAGTGTAGGATATTAAAGAAAAATAAGTGCAGTTAGAATGTTCATTGTGCATTGGCTACCAAATTGTGTGTGTCATTTACAAACAGTATCGTTATTGAACATTTCTGAAATCTATATGGGAATGGCCAAATCAGTTACATGAAGAATGCCAATAGTGTTACAGGTTCACATGTGTGAAAGGAGCTATTTCTTATCATGCTTCATAGGGATATAAGCATATCTCTAATACTATAACTCTGGTTCCTTGAGTTACAACAATGGCACAGTCAGTGACACAAGTTATTTATTCAAAAATACTACGTCAGCACAATATCAAAGATACCATAATCAAATGATTTATTTAAAAATAGATACTTTAACAAAGACATTTGCTTTCCGTTGGTAATTCACATTTGTCTTTCATGTTTCTGCATGGCAAAGTAAAGATGGCAACATAGATTTTCAAAACACATTTTAAATTGCTGTTTTACACAGCTCAGTGCAAGTGCTCAGTCCCCATGACAACAATTGCCATGTAAAAATGATTTTTCCTCCCTCTCTAATCTTCCACCGCATTAGACTCAGCCACTGACCTTGTAATCTAATTTCTGTTCTAAGTCAGTGAGTATGCCTGCTCATCTCAACAGTGGATTGAATACATTTCTGGTCAAAGACCCTCAGTACTGCTGATGATAACAATGAGACACGTGATAACTGATTCAGCTTTTACACTTCCCCCTTATGTATTTTTCTGTTTATAATAATAATGACATTTATATAATGTCAATTCTTTTTTTTTGCTCACACTTCATTGGACAATTGGAACATTTGATCTGCAGTTGGTTTTAATTAATGCTCTAGGGACCATTCATATCTATGCCAAATTTCATGTTAAGGCTTTGCCAAAGTGCTGCAGTGACATGTCACTAAAGTAGTAGTAGAAAAATACATAACGAATTAAATAAAAACTCTACAACTTCATGCTTAGAACACACACACAGTTAAACAACACCCAGACGACAGTCACTAACAGTCTCTAGCTTTATTCTTTCTTTAGATTTAAGATTCCCAAATTAAAAACAAGACTATAATATTTTAATCATTATGAGCTTGCTGTGGCTTTGATGGTGTAAGTAATTCAGCAGATACAGATAATGATCATGTTGACCTCTTAAAACAGCAACACTGCACAATGACCGCAATTCACTTTTTTCTATATGTACAAGACACCAGGAAATCCAACCATCTAAATCAGAGAAAATAAGGACTGCAAGGATCAACGTTGCTCAGTGGTCCAGTCCAATTGCTTCACAGTGGGCCATATTACACTGTGCTTTCATGTTTTTTTTATTAAGGTGATGAGGTTATTTGTGGTATACAGTGAGTATTGATTTGAATCTGGAAGGAATGAGAAGAAAGAAATTGTCACTGGTGCTTTGCACTGATGAGTACATATTATTTTCATTACTGTAAGAAAAATAACTATCTTGATGTTAGATGTGTTGACATTCATGAGTGTAACATGTATCTAATGAACAAGGATTTCTGTTGTTCGGCAGCTGGTAACAGAGTACTAATTCAAGACAACCAATATTTAGAATTGTATGTATTGAAACAATATTTTTGGAAAAAACAGCTTTCAGTTAGTTGACTTTTATAGTACTTGATTTTCACAGTTTGTCAAATTGTATGCCAGTTCTTCATTTAGCATGGTAATGAAATTACAATATTAAAGCCACACAATTGTCTAAAATTATTATAATACCCTTTCAGGAATTGTTGTTAAATATAACACAGACAAAAACAACTAAATGTATGTGCTATATGTTTGTGTTAGGCTGATGAACATGTGTTCATCAGAACAGAGAACAAATAATTGTTTTCAATACAACTTTGTTCTTCATCAGCAAATTACATCTGGGGTAAATGTAATAACAGCTCAACTAAGATTATTGCAATCATTTCAGGCCAAATGTTAATATAGAATATATTTGAAAAATCTTTCTATTTATATTTTTTCCAAAATATATTTGTTTTATACATTTATTCCTAAAATTTCTGTCCAACAGTTATTGTCTAGCCCATTAAACCATTTGGTTAATGTTTTGATTAGGGTCAGAACATTAAGGTCATGGCAACTAACGTACAGAATGCTGAAGGACAGACAACTAAAACCACAAAATGAAAGGTCATGGTCATAGCATAATCAGAAACATTGACAACATCAACACTGACTTGCAGCATAAGGTGTGACATGAATCTGAGTCTCTGAAATAGCAATTAAACATTTTATATGCCTACCCACCTCTGCAACCTTCACAGCCATACCTTGCCATGTGCTGTATGCGTACAGTGCTTTGCTTACAGCCACTAAATGACGGCAGTAAAAATTGCTAAAAGAAGCACTAAACTGCAGTTGTAAATTAGTTGCATATGGACTTTATTTTCATGAAACAGGGTTGACCCTTGTGGTTTACCACAATGCATGTATTTGGTCATATTATAAATTATGGTTTCTTTTTATCACTTGACACAGATATTGTACTGCAATAAACACCAATGCCCTCAGATACTATTAAATTATTGTACAGTGAAATCTGATGAAGTGTACTTCAAATAATAATTATTACTACACATTTAGTTATCTCTATTCCAGTTTAAACAGGCTTTATTTTAATAGATATAGTTATGTGTTGTTATACATTTATTTGCAATCAATTAACCAGTCATTTTAATTCCCTACAATAATCACAATCCTCTTATATCAAATTATACCTCTAACAAGATGTAATTAGCAGCGTGCTAAAAACATTACCTGTATGGGTTTAAGACGATTAGATTATTTGGGAATTACTTGTGTTAATGCAGCTTTCATGTGAATTTTAAATTAATGTAACCTGTTGGCTACATGCTCTTCCTCTGGAGTCACTCAACACAGCTCAACAAAGACTCAGAGTGCAGATTCTGAATGAGCATCAAGGACGAGTAAATGTCCTGTAGTAGAAAGCAACAACAGTGTAACAGATATTGTTCTAGGTATTCATTAACTTATTTGGAGTACTTTCCAGGCATGTGCTAATCCAGTAAAATCCACACATGCAGTCATAAGCATAACACATTAGCATAAAGAGGAAGAGGAAACAGCAGGTGCACTACTTGCTTACTTACAGAGGCACAACAAGGGGTGAGTGAGTGAGAGTGAAAAAAGACTGGGAAAACTGAGAGACAGTGAAGTAGTGACAGAGAGACATGTAATTCTTTGTGTTGATCATTACCTTGAGCCTGGAGGAATTTGGAAACAGTTACTTGTTAATCCCCTGAGAGCTCTGTAATTGCAATGTTGAGGTACATCTCCTCTCTGTTAATAATTGTAATTTCAGAGCATGCTATGCCTACATATACATTTATTCATAATTACCTCAGGGAAAGCATAGCGCCATACTGTCTATAAAAAGTGCACTAAATTCAATTGATATAAGCTATTACGCTTGAGAAATTAAGGCCAGTAATGTACTGATTTGGTACAAAAATGCAGCTTGTAAAATAAAAGGAGTGAATGTTTCTTTCTGTTTCAAGGTCATCAATACGATGCATGGATTATGCATACAATACCTATGCCACACTCTTCACATAGTGTTCAGTGTAAGTATAAGTCCTCTTGGATTTAATTAGACTCCAAACTACTTTTCAACAGTTTACTGATACTCGTGTTTGTGTCTCTTGACAGTTTCATCGTGTCATAGTTTGCAACCATGTCTACCCATTAAGTAAGCAAATGTGTCAAAATGTACAAGTTGTTCACGCATCAAATTGGCAGCGATGGAAAAAGCACCTCCTTGTCAACACTAAGAACAGTCTGCCACAGGGGCAGTGGTGTTACGGTGTTAACAGAAAATAGCAATTATATATTTGGATCAGTCGAATTCATGAGAAAACAGTGTACTCAGTAAAGTACAGAATACTTACAGTTGAGAAAAGTTCTAGATGTGCAAGGTATAATGTGTCATTGAAACACAGCATAAATATGGGGAAATGCTAAATCTATACTAATTTGATTGATATAGATTAAATGAGTGATAACGTCTTACAGACTCATCACATTGCAAACATCAGTCAGATATTTTACTTTCAGTGTGTCACTTTGAAGAAACAACAAAGCAAAAACATCTAGAAAAAAAACCCCTGAAATGATAACATATGAGGGATAGCCATATGTATGAATCCGCTTTGTGAGATGGTGGGTGCAGTGGGAGGAAGTGGAGGTCAGGGCCTGGCAGAGACCCCTGTTGGGTGCAGGTGGCGAATAACTTCTGTCAGCCAAGTAATTAAGTGTCCATCACATCCTTGCAGGAGGGCTGTGCAACCCAGAAGTCTCTTCCAATCTCCATCTGTGAGAAGGACTGGAGCTACAATATGGCCCTCTATGTGATCAGTATATCTATCCCAAAACATAGAAAAATGTGTTGCTAAGAACACATGGAAAATATAATATAATCTGTTATAGAAAAAAATGAAAATGCCTGCTTTTATGTGACATATTTGAATCATTGGGTTTTGTCACTGTAAAGCACATTAATGAATAAAAAAGAAATAATAAAGAAAAATCAAACTGAGGCTAGCAGGTGGGCAAACTGCAGTCTGATATGCTTTTAGCAGTAGCTTAAATCCATAGGTTTCCAAGTGTAATTAATTTGTCATTTATGCGGTAGCGAGTTCCAGTATGTACTGGTGCTTGTTCTTGATCAGTGTCACAACAACAGTGTTTTCTTTGTTATTCTATAGCATAAAAACCACAGGTCTGTTTTTATTGTTTGCACTTTGACAAGACTGCATTACCCTGACAAAGCCCATTAATAGAAAAGGAACCTTTATAGATTTTAGCCTTAATCAGAAACTCCAGGTTTTAAAGGTTAAACTGTTACTTGATATATTAAACTTAATGATAAACTGATGTATTCCATTGCACTGCAATTTTGTTAAACTTAAGGGAAGTCTAGGTTATAGTTACATTTCAACATGTCAATACATTGTAGGTAAGCACAGTGTCATCTGACACTGATGGTGTTTCTAAAGGAAAAATGTTGAAAGCAAAAGAAAAACATATTACTATGTGAAGGTGATCTATTGCAATTCAAGCACTGTGGCCCAAAGTAAATGTAAGCTGCAAAATGTGCATTGTATTGCATCCAGATCATATTTCATTCTTACCTTAAATCTCTTTTATCATGATTGCTTTGTAACAGGCAAACAGTGACAAACTCACATGACATCTAGCTGCAATGTTGTACAACATTTTTATTTTGACTGGGTAGGTGTTGATATGTGTAGTTACTCAGTTGTAATGTCAGGACATGTGTGAAACTAATTTGTTGTTTTTGAAGATGGCAGCAATGAATCTCTCAAATGACCTGGCTAGATTAAATGAAAAGAAAGAGAGGATGCTAGGAAAATAAATGCCAGCATTAGGGAAGAAATTACAAGATGACCTTACTGAACAATGATTTATGGATTCCCTAGTCAAGCAATTACAGCAGGTGATACCTTTGAAATTTCAAACCATGGAAATTAAATTTGCTCCTTTGCAAACTGTGCACTTGTCAAGGACATTTAAACTGTTACCTACATTGGGAGGCTCCTCTGCAGTCATCCCTCTTCCCTTGGCAAATCACTCGGAGTGATAGAGCATATAGGGTATGGACAAAATAATGAAAACATCTAACAATACATGAATATAAAGTACATAAAAAGCAGTAAAACTCAAGGACGTAGATTTCAGAGGAGTTGGAAAAGTTGTAATTCCTTCAATAATTGCAAGTGGTTAATACACCAACCTTCACACCTTGTATGCTTGCATGATTGCAGATAAAATATAACCATTTGGATAAAGTAAAAAAGATGAAATATTCATCAGAACTTCCACAAGTCTGGGTTTCATGCTTCTTACACCAGGTTATGCATCCTTGTTTTAAACTACAGCCAAGGAGAATCCTGTCACTAATACCAACAGAAGGTTTAATGCAGTTTTGCTATTTTTAAAGTTTTGGTTGTTAAACTGTGCTAAAACGCAATACTTTTTCAGTACTTATTTGTCATTTCCACATTCCACTATAATATGACCTTGTTTTTGTGTACCTGCTTTTGTAAATGTAAAAAGTTTGGGTCCCTTTGAAAGTGTAACCCTTTTTTCATTTCTGTCATTTCTGTTATTAAGGCACTTGTATCATAACAGTCAAATTTATTGTGCTTTCAGCGTGTGCTCCCTTTTCCATTTCACGTGTTTTGATAAAGAAGAAAGATCATTACAACCTTGCTATTTTGAATCATGTTTGGAAGAGACAAATCAATCAAACTAATCTTAAGGATTATGTACCCTCATTGGCTGTCTGAGGGAGTGATGATAAGAGAATATTTTTATTACGCTGCCTTGTGTAAATGCTAAGTATCAAGGTGCTTGTAAATCCTTACATCTGTGCCTACCATCATGACTCTCCCCTGCCACTCCTGTTGTAATGGCTCTTTCTAACATGCAACTGCAGAACAGGGAACATGAGGATGAAAGCAGAGTTACACACCACTCAGATGCTTTTGGAGCACATGTCTCAACCCCTCCATATGTCACCAAAACATGAAAGTACATGGCAGATGAACACAGGGTATTTATTAATACTAATATTGAGCTGAGCTGAGGGGTTAAAATAGCCTTGTATATTGACATGATGGGGATTAGCATTTCACTTTTTTATTATACTGATACTGTACATATTTGCAAAGCTGGTACTTTACCTACTGTTATCCAAGACAGCTGGCAGCAATAAGTGTACAGTATATCTACAAAATTACATTTTAGTGCAGAAATGCCTTCGGTTTCTGCTTTTCAGGTTTTCTACCTAACAAAAATAAACACAATATAAAGCGGGGTTTTTTGAAGGTAGCTTTTTAGGACCATCAGGTGGGCAATTATAACAAATGTGCTACTATATAAAAAACCCACATCATGCTTTAGTGTAACTTCTCCAACATTTAATGCTTAGTTATATTGTATTTCTTTTGACAATGAGGTAACAATGGTATTGACATTCACATAGTTTGTTCTCCTAATGTCCTTAATGTGTAGTTAAATGTAAATTTTATAATTTTACATTTAGCTTCATCAGCAATAAAACATTTTTTTCTTTTTTCGGGGATAATCATTCAAAAGCAAACAATGACTGGATACTGGTTACGGGCAGATGTTAAGAAATTTTGCTCTTATCGATAACATAGGTAACAATACATGCTGTAAAGGTACCATCTTAAATTTGATTAGATTGTTAGGAGTGAGGTTGAAACTTTACAATATTTGATTTACTTCGCTGCTTTTTTCTTTGCACTATTCATCGAATTCAACTTCTCTATTTCCTTAGTCATCTCTTTTTGATTAAGAGGAAAAAATACATTGTTTAAGTTGTACCTTATAAAACAGTACAAAAAACATATCTTGGCAACACCGTTGTTTTGGCTAAATAAATTACAATAAGAAAGCCTTCAGCAGTTAGAGTAGTGAGGAATAGCTAGTAAATTGTAAATGGCACTCTGTCAAAACCCATTCCTCGTACAGTCCTCTCAGTCCTTGGACATTTGATGAGTAGCTTTGTCTGTTCGCCTCTCAATGTCAAAAAATCAGCAGGCACTCTGACTCTCTGATGGGGTCAAAGACCTCTGCCGCTGTGAGAGGGTGACCATGTTGAGTCGAGGACACGCTCTGTCATCACACGTAGACGTACGGACACACATTTCCTGAGACACAAGTAAAACAGTGTGAGCCAGTGACTTGCGCATAAAAAAATAAATGAAATGTACACAGGATAGTAATATTTAGCTATCAGCCCGACGTGTGGTGTCATCACTGTGTGTGTCTGCAGTTGTTATTTTTATCCTACATTTGAATCCAGTGACACATTAAATAATGCAAATCTGGATCCACTGACAAAGGAGTGCATATGAAAGGAAAGACATGTATGGGGCATGAGCAAAAACGGTGCCAGCGGCCTCATCATTTCATTTCCTTTAGCCTATCTATAAATGGCATGCATTTTAATCCTTTTAATTATGGATCCTTGCTACAATTACCTCAAATTAAATTACTTTGCAAACCTCAGAAGGATACATAGCTAACTGAGAAGAAGAGGATCATTCTGCCAGGGATTTAACCTCAGTTTCTCTGTGACACATTGAGCTACCACCCCCCACCTCCTAAATCCAACTCCATATGGAACTGAAATATTGAGAATGCCTAAAAGCCCATACTGTACCCATTCTAGAGCCCAATCAGCCCTCAAACTCCTCCAAATCCCCTCTTTCCCAGTCCTACTCTATTCATGGGGCTATAGAGATTACAGAGAAGAACCCTGCCTGGCAGGCATGCCACACTTAAATAATCTCTGGGTGAAATCCCAGTGTTAATGTGGGGTTTCTGGATCATGGCACTGCACTGTGTTGCGGCGCTCTGTGGCACACTGGTCGCAGATGATGGGCATGCACCAGGAGGCAGAGGATGTACCGAGGAAAGGGTAGAAGATTGGGATGAAAGGATGGAGAGCAAGAAGAGTGACGTGGGGAGGTGTGGGGGTTGAGAAAAGGAAGAGAGTGAAGAAAGAGAATACAACAATGTGGCATGCAGCAATGGAACAGATGAAAAGAGGAAGTAGAGGGAATAGAGAGGATGAGAGAGATACCACTGTGGAGGCGAGATAGTCCCCTGAGTGGGCCACAAGAAGCTTGCCAAGGTCTAAATGACATTACTCTGCATGTTATATACTTCATGGCCTTGGGTGGGTGTCCCATGTGCCAAGAGATGCATAAAATCCTGACTGTTATTCTTACCCTTCACTACAGCTGACCCATAAAGACACTCATCTCACACTGGAAGCGTGGCATCAAACCAAGTATGCTCAACATGGAAAATGAATTAATTACTTGATGTTTCAATTGCAGCGCAATAATTGCTTTAGTCCACAGGATAACCAAGAAAGTGAGAAGATAACATATGCCAGAGAAGACGACAGCATAATTACAGGATTAGTGTAGGTCTTAAAGACTTCATCTTTCACAGATACACATGGAAGGGGAGAGAGGGAGAGAGACAGAGAGACAGGGAAGAGAGAGAGATAAATATTTCTGAAGGAAGGAGATACTCTTCTTTAACAACATACTGGCAAATAATTATAAGTGTAGGAGTACGCATTTTGCATGCATGCCTTGCAAAATATCTATGCATTGTCCTGAATCCTGCACATTAATATAATAATCACAAGAATAACACACAAAACCCCTTAAGCTCTGAGCACTGCCTCTACCAAGCACTCTCCATTCTCGGTGGTAACCTTGTCATTACTTTATCACCTGGCCTTGATTCTTCTCTCTCCTGGCTCTCCAGTAGAATGAACTTCCCACTTAATTCAGGACAGCAGAGTTACTCATCAATAGCAAAAACTTGTCTGTTCAAAAGATACTTCACACCTCCCTTTTGCCCCTGAATGACACATGACTGAGTGATATCCTCCTCCTTAAACTGCCTACAGGTGCTCTCAAAAACCTTAAAGTATCAAGAAAAAAAGTAATCTTCTATAACACATACGCAATGTAGTGGCAGATAAATATTTCTATTCAAAGAACTGTCAGGGCATTATGGCGCTGACCTATGCACTGCTTGATGGTGCTTAAAAAGGTTGTGATCCAAGAGTAAAAATATGTTATTTTGCTCTTACAGGTTTCTGCATAAAATGTAATAAAAAATGTGGACAAAGAAATCATAATTTTCTTCTGTCAAACCATTGTAATGAAGTATTATTTAAGTCCTAAATGCTTTTATCTATTGTAGATGATGGGTCAAAGGTAGAAAGGTTTGAGCCAGGAAAAAGAGAGTCACGTACAAAATGTGCTAAAAGCAGGAGTAATTAAGAGTAAATAGTATAACATGAGGTTGTGTCAAGGTCTTTGACACTTCTAATTGCATTTATTTAAATACTTGACCTCTCTGTCTTAGGAAAATTCATTAGAAGGTGAAGCAGCCTGAATATCCAACAATGAATGTCAAGAGTTTGTAAAGAACACAAGCTTTTGTGTGTTTGCAAGAGGTGGAGGGGCTGTCCTGGGCTGTTGTGTGTGGGGAGGCAGTGGGGTGAGGGGAACAATCTGTACCAGTTAATTAGCACACACAAGGGGGCAACAGGAGAGCCCTGTCTAAATCCTCCCCTTCATCTTGTGCCACCACAACAAGGCCTGCTAGATTAACCTGCACGTTTCGTCATTTCAGCCAACGGGGGGCATCAATACACAACAGTGCAGGACAGGTTCTATTTAAGCAGGATAATACACATTTAAACAGGATTATTAGCCTCTAACAACAACAGGGAAGTGTGATATACTATATTCCCACAATTCTAATGACGTTACAAGATGTACATGACATAAACTTAACACACGCCATTGGTTCCCCGGAGACAACGACAGCGAGTGCAGATTTAAGTAATGTGGTTGAATGAAGAAAAAGTAAAAACATCAAACTCTCAAATTCAGTGAAGAAAATGTTAAGTAGGATTAAGAACTGACATCAGATCAAGCCTATCTTGTGTCTATGTAGATCATTTGTAGGGAGGGGGTGGGGAGTCTTAAAGAAGAGAGCACCACATCCCTTTTTTTTTAAATTACCACACTGCTAAATAAATTCATTTCACCAATTAATTATGTTAGAGTATTACAACCTTGAAAGGTGTAGTCCAAGGCCCCATGACTCATGATCAAGTCAGTCTTATGGTTAACTGTTATGAGTCAGTCTGCATTATTTTAAATTCCAATTTTAAATTGATTTGACTCACATTGTTTAAATATCTATAGGCAGAGATGCAGAGAACACACAAGATTAAACATGTACAGAAAGTGAAGTTATTGCACAACCTCCCCACCCCCACCCAATACTTTTTCTACCATTTTCCAAGACATTGGGCATGGTTTGCTGCCACCATGCAATAACCTGCTTTGATATTTCAACTGCTGAGAAGTTCAAAATCATACCAGTGTTGTGTAAAATGTAATTGTAAAAACATGCCCTTAAAAATTAGGGGATAAAACTGCATTTTATAGCTTATTCCAATTTGAATCACATTCACAGTCCTTTGATTATGTTCTGTAGGTTATATGAATATTTTGAGTTAGTGGATTGAAGTACACATTTAGTCAAGAAACTAATGTGTCACAGCTCTTGTCAAAACAACCAAAGCACAGCCAAACGGTCAAACCTATGTCATTCCATGTCTGTTGAAACAACCACAGCTACAGTTTGTCTAAATCAGCCTTGGCAGCAGTCTTGAGAGAGCTAGGTTAACCTGCTCTGTTGCTTATCTATCTAGCTAACATGGTGCAGACTTGTGCCTGAGCTAGCCACAGCTGAGGGTCCGCCCACACACGCTGTGGTCACAACCAGCGTCAATCTACTACATAATACATACCACTATATCATAATGCAGTTCAGCCTTTCTCTATAGATCAGAGGGAATGCAAACCTTAATGCGAGGTAACGCAAAATAATTTCAGATATAAAATGTCCCGCTGTGAGCTGTGGGGGCTCTGTATTAAGCAGGAACATTTGTGGGATGAGAATTAACTTGACTTGTCACATCAACCCTTTTCTTTAGCTTTTGGGCTGAACCTACATGAAATAATACTTCTTAGACAGTGTAATTTATGGTTATTCTTACTGCCTCTAATACTCCAACCCTGGAGGTAACCACAGTTTGGAATCTGTCATACATCATACACTCAACACATGATCAAAAGTCACTTCTTTTCATAATTTTTAGCCCTCCTCTCTGCCTCTTTTGCTCATGGTACTTCTCTTTAAAAGCATACATCATGGTGGGAAATGGGAAACTTTCAATAAAAGATAAAGACCATTTTATTACCTTCCCATTAAGAACATAACATTTTGTTAAATGGACTCCTATTTAAAACACTCCTTTCGAGCTCTGAGCCAGATTCAATGAATCTCAACTGCACTTTAATCAACTCTGGCTCTGCTGTTTCCACATAGCCTTTTCATGATTAAGAAGACTAAAAATTCATAGCATTTGATTATTCCGAGTCCTAATTCAAAGGAGAACAAAAGTCCCCAAAGGGTAATCTTACATATATCTACATCCACAGTATGAAATATCAATATAATTTCCATTCTAGGGCAAGTGGAAGTGACACAGGTACCAGATTTAAAATAGCTCTGTCTTTTTCTCCTTCTCTCTCTCCCACACACTCACACAACACTAGCCAGGATGCAGAGAACCAATCACATGCATTAAGGAACACAGCAGACTGAGTGATGTGGAAATAATTCACTGCACGTACACACACATAGGGTGTGTGTGTGTGTGTGTGTGTGTCTGTCTGTGTGTCTGTGTATGTGTGTGTGTGTGTGTGTGTGTAAGGGTGGTATTTGAAGAGTGTGAATAATTTACAAGACAGTGTAAGATGCTGCACCAATTTAACACCATCTAGACCCATTTGTGTAAACTAATGAACCGATTTCAGAACTTTTTATATTCAAGACATAAATTCCTTATGTACACAATGTCATTGGGGCCAAATTCTCTAAGTGAAGACACTGACACTAGAGGTTATTTGAACCTAAATGTCTACTATGCTTTGCCTATCAGCCCTGATCATGACGACTGTGAATAACAGAGCTTTTGGCAGAAAAGGTTATGAACGTTGAAGATGTTGTGCAAATGGCAAAAGCACAAACAGCTGCATCAGCTGTTCTCTCCCAGACAGCTCTCGTACCCAAGGGAAAGGTCACAGCAGCCCATTTTTAAGGGCCTCAGCTCCAAGTGAGTCACATCAGGGTCCATCATCACTGATCATGTGACACCCCAGGCAGTAACTGGCAGTTGTCAACATTAGTGAGTGCCTGTCATTTACTCTGTCAATTCAAAGCCTGTCCTATCTCTGTCCTCTTAGCCTGAATCAACAACATTTCTTTATGTGATGGCTTGAGCTTTAATGCTCTAACGGCTTCAATTAGAACACTGTGATCTCAGTACAGTAAAAAGTATAGTTGCATTAATTAATTAAAGGTGATAAAGACTACATCTGAAGTGCTAATTCAATGTGTTTCCACCTTTTAAAACGACTCATTTAATTTATACCGTCACTCTCAAACTGATTTGTTGAAATTAGTTTTACAATACAATATGTTCTCTGCTTTGTACCATACTGTATTATTTCTTCCACTTTATAGTTTCTGTTGCTGTTTTTAAAGTGTGGCAATCTTAAGCAAACATCTGCCACATTTACGCACCAAGAGTTGGGATACTATCCAAGGCACATATGGCACCCCTGATAGGGTAGGTTTACTCTTTGTCTCTTCTGTAAACCCATCTGCTGTTGTTGTTGTTGTTACATCATGTATTTCTGTACACTTAGACTTCATTTCCCCTCCAAGCAGCCATTTTGTTAGAGCTAAGATTCAGCATTTTAGATAATAAAGACAGGAATAATAACGCAAAGATGTTTAAAGCACATGTGTGCCAAATAGCTGGACAGTTAAGCTGAAATTCCCATGATATTGAGGTATTCGTTAAATACAATTTTTGATTAACTTTATATTCAGTGATGCCGTTTATTCTAAAGAGACAATACTGTGTAAACTCAGTGTATTATGCAGTTGATAGAGAATGACATATACAGCAAGAGAATGAAACCTTAAAAAGACTAAAAATTTAACATAAATAGTTTTGTACATGTGCCCTTTAATGATTTGAAATGGAATACTTTACTAAAATTTACTAAAATTGTACATCAGGTGCCAACAAAGATTTTAAAAAATGTGTAGACAGAGATGTAGAGAGAAGATGCACTCTTTAACAGTTTTTTTATAACAAATTACAGAGCTATTTTTGAAGAGTCTAAACCTTACCCATGTATTGTTTTGCATGTGTTACACGCATCCTCCACTGCAGCAAATAATGGCAGGCATCAAACTGGAGAGATCATGTGCTTCCATTCATTATACCATATTTGCATATTAGGTGACACTAAATTACTTCCAAATTGGTTTCAAAATTAAAATATGCAGATTAGTAACCACATCATGTCTCATGCCATCACACCAGCAATGGTCATTAGTGGTCGCGACTCTTTCAGCTTTGTGGCTTCTGTAATGTGTTTCGTTTTCATATTAGTGCTGCTCATTTTAGAGTAAAGTGAACACTCAGCTCTTAAACCCAAAAGTGTGACTCCAATATAATAATGTTAGCCTAGATCTACCATTCAGGACTGCATATGTTATTAATAACTTTTTACATACTAATTTAACTGAATAATTGCATTCAAACCAACCATCCTAATACCTGTTTTTTCAGGTTTAAAAACTACTCATAATTTGGCTTATCTGACTTTTAAACATTAGATCATATGCACATATGGTTTATATTAATTTCATCCATATCATATTTATGAATGAGAAATACTGTATGAACTGGCATTCATTAAACACATGGCAATTGGGCCTATATGCTTTATTTCACAGGCAATATATATATATATATATATATATATATTTTTTTTTTTTTATTTTTTTTTTATTTATTTATTTATTTTTTTGTATCTTGAGTATCAGATACAATATAATGATATAATTTTAATTCTCTATTTTTTAATTTTCCATCTGGTCCACAATAAAATTAGTGCCGCAATTTAAATATGTGTTACAGCTGATGATTAAAAAAATATACCCTGCATCTTGGCTTTCCTTTCACATGTTTTTGTATATCTTACATAGTGTCCTATGCCAAGTGCATATTGCATAATAGAGAGAGAGAAGAGTGTCAGTGTGGATCTGTTGAGATCTAGACAGCTGTCTTCACCAACAGCATGAACAAAATACAAAAGTTCCAATGCAATTGTCAACCCAACAGTAGCACTTTAAAGGCATGAAATGTTTTTTTTTCCTTCTCTTGCATCGCTCACAGACATATCATTAACTGAAACTGCTGGATACTGTGTGCTCTGCACTTCACTTGCTCTCAATGCTGTGCGTTAGGAGACGCTCCAGTGTTTTAACTGAGCTCAGTTGAAGGTTTTTGACAGCTGCAAGACCCCAGAGCAAACAAACAAAGGATTGGAAATGATTCAGGATTTATAAAGCCAGTGCGATCCATGAAATAAATCAAACACCAAATACCAATTGCAGGTTAAAATGGCCATCCAGTTTGCTTACACATTTAGAGTTGACACCTTCATTTGTCTAAAGTGAATGCCCAAGCACAGTGTGAGAAAAATAATTGTATCATGGCTCACTCTCTATACACTTTGACTTGTGATGCTAAAATAAGACAGATGGTGGATGAGATGGGCTCATTTTTGGGGGCTGGATGACCCTCTATTCGACTGTAGACTGTACAAACATACCCTGTATGCTGTTTTGACTGTTGTGCCACTCATTAACAGTGCCACTGAAATTCAGCCTTTATTAAAAATGGCAGATGTGTGTGACACCCTTGTGCATGCATTTGCAGAGTGACGATAATGACCAGGTTGGCCTTGATGCCCTGCGCCTGGTCTCAGTGTTTCTCCCAAGTGCTTACACTCTGTTTATTTTCAATTTTGTTATTAATATTTCGTTTAAAGTTGCGTTGCATTAATTGTTTTTATAATGGAGGAACTGTGAAGCCCTTTGAGCCCAGCATGTTTGTCTAGCCCTCAGCTGTGATTAAGGACTATCCAAATAAACCCTTTATTTTGTATGGGTGTGTGGGTGTATGCCAGTGAGTGAGAGACATAGGAAGTAAACACTGAGGGCTTGGCTGTTGTTTTCACTGGGTTTACTGTTGTCTTGCCTCTCTGCATCCTGCAGTTGCTTTATTTGTACACTATTACTGTAGGTTTTGAAATAAAAATTTAACCAGAAGTGAGTCTCAATACATTTAAAGACTTTTATGTTTTTTAATTCATCTGCAAATGTGTGGTCTTATAATAACAGCTGTGTGTCTTGCTTATATCTAATTAAGGTTATGTCTTATAATATATATGTCAACGCACTGAGGACAGGCTTCCCTCCAGACTCTTTGCATGAGTCGGGTCAGGTGTCTACAGGTGTTTTAAAACTGAAATTCACACCTTATTCCTTTCAGTGTTGACAGAGAGGAAACTTTCTTTATTTGCCTCCTGGTCACGTATTGATCGGAATTGAGTTCAATTTGATTGAACTTTGACCTGCATCATCTTGAGGACCTCCATTGTCCAGCTAATTTATAGACTACAATTTATTGACTCTTGCCAGGCCAATTACAATTGCACCATCAAGCCAGTTGCAGTCAGCCATTCTCCCCCTCTTCCTTGGCTTCCAGTGTTTATTTGGTTTGGTTACAGGGTTACATAAGGGTTCTTTTTCTGCACCATACAAGATTCCCATAGCACATTCTCCAACCACTGACGTTGCTTGGAGTCAACCCCTTAAGGTGTGCTTGGTATATGGTTTCTATTGTGTAGTCTCGACCTTTTTGTGGTTGATGTACTTTTTAAATAATACATAACAATGTAAAATCATCCACTAAAATGAGCAGATATGTAATTATGATGTGTTATAAGCACAGCACTGTTTTGCATATAGTTGATGCTTCATAACTTTTATAAATCAGTCAACCAGTCAGTATATACAATGACTGAATGGTGATAAAAATGAATTGACCAATTATTCCAGTGAAGTTTGGCTCTCTAGTTTGCAGAACTCAGAAATATATGATATATACAGCTTTTTGCCAAACTCAGATCACCAAAACACTGCCTGCTGGATCTGGGACACATTATAAATATTCACAAACTGCATCAAATGCTTTTTCTTTTTACGCAAACAAAACCCTAACGCCAGCAAGGTTTATACTCAGTGTCATAAAGACAAAGGTCCAGGCCCTTCCATTTTTGGACGGCCTCTTCACTGACCATTTGTAATATAATATTCAGAATAAACATGTCTAAATGCAACTTACAATAATTGTATATCATAAATCATAACAATAATTGAGAAAAAAGGTAAATATCGTTTTGATACCATTTCATGGTGCTTTTGCAGCATGGCTTGAGATGAGTCAAGATACCTAAGGTGTAATAGTAAAGCACAGCTGCATACAATACGGTAATTAATACAACACAGGGGGTCATGGTCTTTACTGCGGCAGAATAACGTCTGTATAATCCTCTTCAGCACAGACTTGCTGGCAGCTAATATGTGCTTCAGTACATGGCAGATACATCGGGTATATTGTTAATACTAATTTGCAGTTGTCTGTATGTTTAATACATACATTTACACATTTGGAGACAAGTGTGTCTTGTAGGCTCTAGGGAATAAATACATTCCGATGGTGTGTTTTCTTTAAATCATCTTTCATCCAGGATAAGTCTATAATATTGTGACATCTCAAGCTGGAAATAAGGTTTTTCACTAGAGGTTTGAAGGAAGATCTTCTAATGGATATTTTCCAGGGGTGTAAATTTCACATACAGTATCTGTCTTATTTGTTTCTATTTCAATTGCACTCAAAGCCTAGCTTTGCCAATCTTTCCTTTTTTGAGTTTTTATTTAAAATAGTTTAACATAGACAGATTAAATTCTATCTATTAATAAAATGGAAACACTGGGGGGGGGGGCATAACATAATAGGATGGAGTTGAATTGCAAAGTTTCAGTGTGTACATTGCCATTAAGCTGTTTTCATGCTAAAGGTTGACTTTGCAATGAATCTTACTATGAGGTGTGTACAACAGGTTAGTTTTATATGCTTAAAATATTTTCTTTATTTAGCATGTCCGCCTTTCGTGTTTATTCACTTGAGAGAAACCCGAAGCCCCTTCATTCATAAAACCATGACATTTGCATGTAATTGCTTTGAGCTTTGTGTTAGAGTGAGAACAAACAAAGTCCAAACAAATATCATTATGCAGCTCAGCACAAATTCAGTGCAACCACAATTGTGATCTCATGTCAGGCTCCATGACTGCCTGATGTTATCCCCTTACTGTTACGTTTCCTGACATACTTCGATTGTGAAAATCCATATAAATAAGTGCAAACAAAGAAGAACGTACAGCAAAAAGATCTGACATCGAGCTCACATTTCACTACAAAAGAAAAAAATACACACACACAGCTAAAAATGTTGCTATAGACAAATACATTTCTGGGTGATTCAGCAGTACATTTGGTTGTGAGAATAGTCTGCAACATACCAACCAGCAACACTTTTTTGGATTTGTTCCCTCCCTCCCTGCAGGTTGGCTGTCCCCAGACAATGAGCCTGAGCTCTGCTTCAGGGTCTACAGAGTAGGGACACCAGACAAACAGACAGGCCTTGTATTCAGGCAGAGCCGATAGGCCTGGCAAGTGTGTCCTGTTTGGCATTTAAAACACCTCCGCTCACTCCTATGTCGTGGGAGAAGTGACGGACCTGACAGGCTCAGTCTCTTGGGAGCCACTGGGCCTCTTTCCAATCTCCCTGGGTCAGTGCGGGGGTGAGACGCCAGTGAGGAGCTCCTGGCTAGAAACACTAATTATCATGGCTGCCTTGCATTTAGTAGTACTGTGTTCAGCACTAGGTAGCGTGCCCCTCCTGGTCATGCTGTCAGATACCTCACAGGACTGGCTCTAATTGTGGAGATTGTAAAGCTATGGGTGTTTAGGTTCAGGCTGCCAAAGGCAACTCTCTGCATCACTGACTTATGTAAATAAATGGGTAAACAAACAAGTGTTTAAGGCTCCTCCCTCAATTTACTGCTGCTGCTGATATTGTGTATGGGTTGTCTTTTTCATTTGTGTGGACCAGTAGTGTCACAGATCAGGCATACACTAACAGCATTGCAGCGCTCATTCACTAACACACACACGGCAATGCCTCATCCCAAACTCATGATAATTTAATAAATGCCTGAAGGCAGAGTTTGAGGCAGTGGACAAATATAAATATTAATTAACACACAAGGGACCCAAGTAATGTGTGAAAACTTCTCTGCCTATTGGCTGCTGCCATATTAAAGAAAACTCTGGTCAGGTTTTAATGTGGTTTAGAATATGCATTAGAACTTCAAACATTAACTTCTAAAGTTAACATCTTCTCACTGATATTAAGGGTTTAAGTTGGAAATTAGTAGAACTTGCTGCTCTGATGGTTCTCTTTGAGAATGCAATACATTTTCAAAATTATCATTACAAAAATTACTTATTAAATCAGACTAATTTGATTTTGTCATACCTTAATAGGGTTACTTGTCAAAGTCTAAAATATTTAATTAAAGGATCTGATCAATGCAAACAGAATCATGCAATCACTCGGAAAGCATCAATTGAAATGTTGACATCAACATTGTGTTAACTAATCACCAGTTCTGCCATTCTTTCCTCAGCCACACAACACACAGTTCTTCTTACTTAAGCCTCTCAGGGTTGGAATACTGAGCATCAATAATGTGCCGGTGTGACAGGTTTGAGGACCCTTTGGAGCTCTGCACTCCCACACTGTCTGACTTCACAGTAAAACTGAGAATGGGCAGTGTGTGACAGGTAATGGTGAAAAAGGTGGGCTCAGTCTTGACATTACCCATTTCTTTCAACCTTGACAGTAGCCTATACTAGCCAACTGTCCCTACCTCAGTATCACTGCTTACAAAGGTGTCAGAGTTAGTATTAATACTGATTGTAGCTTAGTATGTACTATTACATTTAGTAGGTTTGCTAAATATAGAAACACATGCATTCAGTGATGTGTAGATGAAGACAGAAAAACACAAACAAACTGGGGTTTTGTGGCATTTTCACTAATGGACACAGTCTAGTTGACATGGCACAGCAATAATTAAGTTAATATTTCAAAGAACCCATTCCCAACTTAACTATTCAGGGGGCTCAAGTTTTGATCCCATATTACAACACGATGTAGTGTTGTCAGTGGAAAGGATAAGACATACATTATAGCAGTTTTTCCAGTGATTGAGCCAATGTTGAACAGGTGCACCAGCGTACATGTTCAGCTTAGCTCTTCATCGTGAGAATTAGAAAGTCAGACACACACAAGAAGCTCTCTGATCTCTGGTAAGGAGATAGCTGATGTGCCAGGTAGAGGAAAAACAGATGGGCATTAGTTTTTCTGCCAGCTGTCTATACTGCCTTGCTCTGTACTATCACAGTTTGGCACAGAGGTAGAAGAAGGTTCATATTTTTTAAGGAATGTCTCATACAATAAAAGTTATGGCTACGGGCTGGCACAGAGCAGTCATGGTATAAATCATCAACCCGAGAAAATCTGCTGTGTAGCATTGACTGAAGGATGGGTCTATGATTACAAATTTTTTTCATCATAGTCAAAATATTGTAGTGGTATTAGTCTCACACAGCAACACCAATTACATGGGCCTTAATACACATGGGTACAAATTGATGTAGGGCTATGACACTCAACTTCAGCTATAAGAAATAATCAATACTTATATTAAACAACATCATTTAACTAATATAAATTCCACTCTGGGCACCACCCTTGAAAAAGGGAAAAAGATAGCCAATTAATTAATTCAGTCTCATCTAAAGGTTGCTACAGAGTTCTTGACTTGTGTACACTGACTTTAATTGAACTCTTACTACAAACACAACTATAACTATTATGCATACAAATTAACGAATAAATGCAACCACAAATGAATACAGCAATAAACAACTAATAAATTCATGAGTTACATTTTTAATACAACAACAGACAATTAATGCAATAAATGAGGGGTATTTTAGCAGTGAGCATGTTGAAAGCTGGAAACCACTAACTGAGTAAAACTTAAGATTTGACCTGTGACATCATCTTAATTCATTTTTCAACAGCTGAGAGGTTATTAGGAGGCAGAGTGTAATACTTTACAATTCTTTATCATGATTATATTGAAGGTGAGATCCTATTTCT
>JAVQJL010043456.1:0-13403 GCA_036024295.1 Nannoperca obscura | reverse complement strand
TGATGATCAATGGTATCGAATGCAGCACTAAGATCTAATAGGACGAGTACAGAGACAAGTCCTTTGTCTGATGCAATTAGAAGGTCATTTGTGACTTTCACCAGTGCTGTCTCTCTGCTATGATGCAGTCTGAAAACTGACTGAAAGTCCTCAAACAGGTCATTGTTTTTTAGAAAGATACACAACTGATTGGCGACTGCTTTCTCAAGGATCTTGGAGAGAAAAGGAGAGTTAGATATCAGTCTGTAATTTCATAAATTGGATCAAGAGTGGGCTTTTTAAGAAGAATTATTAAAAGATTGTGTCACATTTTGATCATATCTAGTTAAAAAAGGTAAAACATCTTTAAGCAGTCTAGTTGGGATGGGGTCTAAGAGACATGTTGATGGCTTTGATGAAGAAATCATTAAAGTTAGTTAATTAAGGTTCATGAGAGAAAAGCAGTTGTTTCTAATAGTCCTGTGTTTGAAGATAATTCAGTAGGAGGTGCCAAATTAAGTTTCTATAAATTCAAATTTGACCATTAAAGAAACTCATGAAGTCGTTACTACTGAGATCTATAGGAATACATGGCTCAACAGAGCTGTGACTGTCTGTCAGCCAGGCTACAGAGCTGAACAGGAACCTGGGGTTGTTCTTATTTTCCTTTATTAATGATGAGTAGTAGCTGCTCTGGCATTACAGAGGGCCTTCCTATAGATTTTCATCACTCATGAAATCATCATTGATTAGCTTTCTGAAGCCTGGTGGCGATGCTGATGATGAGATGTCACAGGCGATGATGCTTTAAAGGCGCAATTTGTGATGAAATATTGAATTCATGCGTCGTATGAGTGCTATAAATAGCAACAGCATGTGTGATGGGTTCAATGCAACACGAACATTCAGGGAAGTTGTGCTGTTGTTGTCAAACTGGAATCCAGGCTTGTGCATGTGCAGAACCACCAAGTATAAGCCTGGCATTATTCTTTAAATCCCATGAACAGACCATAATCAATGTGTGTTTGCCCATCCCTCAATACCTTCTGATCTCTCAGCCAATCAGTTCCTTCTGAAGATGTACATCTATGAAAACTGGTAACGAATTATGGATATATAACGGTATGGTTTTCTTATCAAGCAAACAGGAGGAAACACTTGTTGGGGACTATTTTCTGCGGCGGATGAATCCACTATTTGGTGCTTGTACTGAGTATTTGTGGCAGCAGGATGGACAACAATAGAGGCCTTGTATTCCCAGACAAACAACACGTGATAGGAGGATCAATTCATTGTTTGTTTTGGTCTTTTCATTGGATTTGTTGACCGTAATAAAGGATATCACCAGACTGGACATGTGCCAATCTGAAATGTGAATCAGACCACAGTCTCTGTACTGCCTCTCTTCCTCTCTCCACACAGTCTGACATGGAAGCCACATGTACCCTCTTCCATCTGGTGTCTCGACACCCCTCGTATCCCTGCTTCCCCTCTCCTAACCCCCCTCTCATCTGTCCTCCTCCCTGTCTTCACTGTAGAAATAATATGTATTTCAGATAGCATGCTTTCAGCAATAGGATTTAATATGGTGCAGCATGTTAGTGGTGCAGTTAGACAGCTAGCATCTAAATGTTAGCATCTGAGCTATAGGCAGGTTTTAGGTTTTTTTTTATATGTCACTTTATATGCTGTCACTACGTACATTTACATCACACCACAAGCTGCAAATATTAGCAGTTTAACTTTCTGTTTGAGCACATACATGATTTACAGCAATTTATTTTCAACTGATTTTGTTTGCTAAAGACTTAAATCATAGCACAACTGTCATGGCGGGCCTCTCCACATGTTGAAGTAGTGAGCAAAAGAGTTTGGAGGACACCGTCTCTTTAATTGCCCTCCCAAAATCTAAAGAAAAATTACAAGAAATTGATAAAAATGTGTCTGTGTGTCATATAACTTAAGGTGCCAAGATTAGCATACCCAGCTAACTAGCTTACTGAACCTAGTGTTACTTCCAAACACATCATTAGCCAACTACGTTATTAGCACCATTACTAGCTACATTAAAGCCTCGTTCAGGACGGACACATATCCTATAGCTACTGTGTCGGAGCCAAGATGCTCCTATATGATAGTTTAGGCTAACAGTTTAGGCTAACATTAGCTGTCTATATTGCATTTAGAGATGTTTTGGCTCCATCAATTCAAGCTAACTCCTTTTTTGGGTTAACTCGTTCTCCTCCTCAAAGCTTTTTAATTCATATATTCAGTATATTCAATATATTGTTTGAAATTACATTTTTATTTAAAATACTGCGTATCATCTAACTAGCTCTACACTGCAATACAAAAAGGATGTTTGGGATATGTAGCTTTAGCCTCTTTTAGCATGATATCATGTATGTAGCCATAAAGTGTGGTTCTCATATTAAAACAAATCAGTTGGAAACATTAAAAAGTTTTCCGCCAACTCATGTGGGTTAGCGTTAATTAGCTAGCTAGCTATAGCTGATAAAATCTTCTATTTCAGTCACCATTTCAGCCAGCAGAATCAACCCCACGTTGACTACGTCTGTCTGAAATCAGCAACTTATTGTACCAAAAATAACTACAAATTTTGAAGTTGTATCACTAAGTTGTAAGCTGCGCCCTGCTAGCATGGAAAGCTTGACAGGCATAGCAACAATAACAAGCGGTTAGCAACAACCGCTATTTGTTTGATTATTTGGGGGTTTTTTGGTCACTGGCCAGCCCGGTGTATATTATTTGTATGTAACATTGCTTTTCCTTCTTTTCCTCTTTTATAAGTTGCATCTCCCAGCCTTTAGTCACCTTCTGAACCCCCCCCCGGTGTTCAACTTTCCTGCAGCTATCGTCTTCTCCGTCTTTCTCTCTTGCGTACCAAGCTTCTTCCTTAACTTGTGTTCTGTCTCCCAATTTTCTCCACGTTGGCTCTGTAAACTGGGTTGTTGATGGTGTTGACGGGAGACACATCATCATACAGCATTAAGTTGCAAAGGCCAGTGGGATTAAAGTTTTGCGGTTCCTTTTCCCGGGACAGAGACAGACGGAGTGACTCTCCTCTGGATCTCTGCATGCAGTAGTGAAGATCCACAGCAGCAGATATTATTAGATTTTTTTGAAGATCCGCAGCAGCAGATATTATTAGATTTTTTTGAATTTTCCTACTGTAGCTTTTTAATTATTTACTGCTCTGCACTCATATCTTTTCCAGGGTTCTGAAGAGGCATGTGTGCATATACTGTATGTTGACATGTATGCACACGTGTTCTCTTTGCTTGTTGGATATTTATATCACCCTGGGAATTTACCATGTTCATGACTTCACATACATGTGCAGCAATCTCTGTTTGATGTTCACTACTAACCATAACTATTCTGGATCAACTAATCAGGCTTGAGAGTTGGACGCAAGTCAGGCTTAAGTCACAAAAATGAGAACTTGAGACTTGAATCAACCTGGTAAAATCCCCATTATTAGGGTTTCAAACTGAACTGCTGACCGACTTTAGACTTAATTTGTGTCAAATTACTTGAAACTTGTCTTGGACTTTCCTCAAATTACTTGTCATTTGTCACTCGCCCAAGACTAAAACTGCTATGATGATGGAGTCAAGACCTGACGTTACTCTTGACGTGGACTTGTTTCCCATGACTTGAGACTCAACATATTCTTGTCCAAGACTACAACTACCCTACTGGAGGACTTTAGACCTGACTTGGGACGTGACTTGGACATGCCTCAAATAACTAAGGACTTGATTGGGCTTTCTCCGAAACACTTTAAAACTGCTCTGCTGACAGACTTAAGACTTGACTTGGTCTTGTCTCAAAGGCCTTAAGACTCAACACATACTTACCCAAGACTAAAACTCCTCTGCTGATGGACTTCTCAGACCTCTGAAAAGTCATTTTACGAATATTTAATGTTGCTTAACAGCATCTTAATTTCTTTTTTGTTACTTTTAACAACCTAGGTGTATCGTCACTTTTTGTTACCTCCATCTCAGGCATCATACACCAGATGAAGGGGGAGTATGAGACGGCACTGAAGCTCCACAAAGCCCACTTGTCCTTCGCTCAGGAGCTGAGTGATTACGCTGCCCAGGGGAGGGCCTACGGTAACATGGGCAACGCCTATCACGCACTTGGCATCTTCGACCAAGCTGTCCGGTACCACCGACAGGAGCTACAGATCTCACTGGAGGTGAATTCCCGCACTCATCGCAACATTTAGACGCTCGTGTGGAAAACAGAAGTGTGAAATCTTTATGTTTCAGGTGAATGATCGTCCATCCCAGGCCTCCACACATGGTAACCTTGCCGTGGCCTACCAGGCGCTGGGAGCTCACGACCGAGCTCTACAGCACTACCTCCACCACCTGACCATCGCACGAGAGCTCCAAGACACTCAAAGCGAAGCAAGATCACTAGGCAAGCTAGACAGGAGAGAGAGGCTTTGAAGGCAGAAGGGCAGTGATTGAGATATTTAAATTCACTTTTCTAATCTTCACCTTTTGCAGCAAACTTGGGCAACTTCCATAGTTGGAGAGGTGAATACGCTCAGGCCTTGCCGTACTACCAGCAGTACTTGGCTCTGGCCCCGGGCTTGCAGGACCTGGAGGGAGAAGGCAAGGTTTGCCACAACCTTGGCTACGCTCACTACTGCCTTGGACAGTACCGAGACGCTGTCAGGTCAGAGACTCAACTAATCTCACAAAACACAAACTTATGTGACGGGAAAATGTTTTAAAAAACAAATTACTTGTCTTCCTTTTTTAAAACACTTTAAATCTCACTGACACACCTGTAGGACTTTACTGGAATAACTTCAATGGAATACGATATACATAAATTTACATTCTTACGCCTCTCCTTCATGCTCATGTTTTCATCTATTTCCTAGGTATTATGAGCAGGACCTGGCCTTGGCTAAGGACCTCCAAGACAAATTAGCCCAGGCAAAAGCCTACTGTAACCTTGGTCTGGCCCACAAAGCACTGGGGGAGCACAACAAAGCAGAGGAGTGTCAGAGATACCTGCTCTCTCTAGCACAATCCTTGGATAACACACAGGTTGCCCACTGCTTCTACCTCTGTTCACTGGATACACTTTAAAAACCTCTCCTTTACTCAGGAAGTGGTTGTTAATTGGTCTGTCTGGTTATATTCTTCTGCAGGCGGTTTTCAGGGCCTTTGGGAACCTGGGGGATGTGTGTGTGTGTCGGGGGGATCTTCCAGGAGCTGTGAGGTTCTACCAGCAGCAGTTAACCCTGGCTCAGAAGGTCAACGATCAGAAGATGGAGGCTGACGCCTACTCAGCACTTGGATCGGTTCACAGGTAATAAAATGGACAAAGATTTATAACCCTGTGATTTCTCTGCTGTCTTTGATTCTTCATCTCTCACCTCTCTCATCCTCGTCACTCTAGGTTGCTCCGCCAGTTGGAAACAGCCTTGTCCTTCCACAGCCAGGAGCTGACCGTCCGAAAGGATCTCGGTGATCGGCAGGGGGAGTGCCGTGCCCTTGGCCACCTGGCAGCAGTACATATGGCCCTTGGAGACTACGCTACAACCTTCCAGTGTTATGAGGCTCAGCTGGGCCTGGCGCAGGGACTCAGGGATGCCCGTCTGGAGGCCCAGGTCCACGGGAACATGGGCATCACCAAAATGAACATGTTTGTGTTTGAAGAAGCTATTGGCTATTTCGAGCAGCAGCTGGCCATGCTGCAGCAGCTGAGTGGAAGTGAGAGCATGCTGGACAGAGGTCGGGCCTATGGGAACCTGGCAGACTGCTATGATGCTCTGGGCGACTATGAGGAGGCCATCCAGTACTATGAGAAGTACCTGACGGTGGCTCAGAGTCTCAACCACGTCCAGGACCAGGAGAAAGCCTACAGAGGGCTCGGCAATGCACACAGGTAGGCGAAACAAAGCTTAAAGGAATGTTTTACCTTTGGAAAGAGCTAAGCTAGCTGTTTCCACCTGTTTCCAGTCTTTATGCTAAGCTAAAATAGCCATCTCCAGACTGTAGCTTAATTTGTACCATATAGACATAAGAACCAGGCTGTACCTTTGAATGCACTATACTTCTGTTTACTTTGGTGTTAATATTTAGGTCATGTCTGTGTTTAAGTGCTGTGCTTTCGCATGAGTTTGGATATGCCGGCAGGACAGCATTCATGCAAGAACCTCATATTAGTTTTTGATGCCTCAGGCATACATACACAATTTAAATTAGAGACATAATGAAAATGAACATACTCATAACAAATAAATAGTAACAAGCAGGGGAAGGGAGTAGAGGTAGTTCCCTCGCCACCTTTCAGAGAGTAAATCCCCACATTGGCCTTTCTCATATGAAACTACACAAGTAATGTTCACTGACAGAACAAGGCTTAATGATGGCTTTCCTTTATCCATCTGTTGTAGACTGGTTCTGCTCTCTGGGGTGTTAAAACGATTGAAATGAGGAGAGTAGAGTCGCTGAGTTATCACACAGAACACAGCCTTTGTAGATGTTTCCTCCTTTACTGTTTCTCTCAGAGGAAACAGTTTTTTTTACAGTGTAAAATCCAAAAAAGCCTGTTTGCTTTTTTAAATTGCCCTTATGGGTCTTTGAGAGTGGCTTTGATAGTTGAAGGCCGAGTAGTATGTGTTTTAAAAGAAAGAAATGGATGATTACGCCCTTTGTTTTTCCTTCTGCTCTTCCTCCTCCCTCTTCAGGTCTTTGGGGAGTCTCCAGCAGGCATTGGTTTGCTTTGAGAAGCGGCTGGTGGTCGCCCATGAGCTGGGTGGGGAAGGAGGGGGCAAGGCTCAGGCATACTGGGAGCTGGGCACCTTACACAGCCAGTTGGGCAACTACGAGCAGGCGCTCTCCTGCCTGGAACACCAGCTTAGCATTGCACGCACAGCGGGGGTAAGGATTTACCTGCAACAGGGTCTTGTTTCAGCTGCTGATTTCTCTTTAAAAAATACATTATGCACAGAGAAATGTAGTAAATCTTACTTTAACGGTCAGGATAAATCCCTGGAAGCAGAGGCAAGCGATGCACTTGGAGGCGTTTATCAGCTGATGGCAGACCACGAGACAGCGCTGCAGGTTTGCACACATTCATAATATTTCCTATCCATCATTTAGAGGAATAGTTTGACATTTTGTGAAATACGCTTGTTCACTTTCTTGCTGAGGTACACGAGGAGATCAATGCCACTCTCCTGGATATACAGCTACAGCCAGCAGCTGATTAGCTTAGCTTAGCATAAAGAGTGGAAGCAGGGGGAAACAGCTAGCCCGCTCTGATCGGTACAGCACATAACCTCCCAGAAAACCACAACTTGTCTTGTGTATGCCTCAAATTATTTGTGAGCTTTAGAAGTGCTGGCTGGTGGATTCTGTTACCTTCGGATAGCGCCACGTTATGAGAGTGGTAGCAACCTTTTCATCTAACTCTCGGCAAGACAAATAGTCCTTTGAGTAATCAGGCTCTCCTGCTGTAGTGGCACCAAAGGGCTTTGGATATAGCAGAGCAGACGGGGTGCATGAGGAGCCAGGGCCGAGCCTATGGAAACCTTGGACTGACCTACGAAGCCCTGGGAAAGTACGAGCGGGCCGTGGTCTTCCAGGAGCAGCACCTGAGTGTGGCAGCGCAGACCAACGACCTAATCGCTAAAACTCTTGCCTACGGGAGCCTGGGAAGGACACACCACGCACTGCAAAACTACGCCCAGGCTGTGATGTACCTGCAGGAAGGTGAGAAACTAGCCGACCAGCAGTTATTACAAGGTTGGCAGTGTTGAGAACATGATTACCAGAGGAACAAACTTAATATGTGTTCAGTGAGTCTGATGTTTTATTAAAGTTTTACACTCAAAAACTCTTCTTCATCAGGACTGTGTGAGTCAGAATATAGTCAACACTTTCCAACACAATTAACTTGTTGCCAGCTACTTTTCACACGATTTGTCAATTACTTAATTGACAGAAAATGAATTGGTAACTTTTTAAATTATGATTGATTGTTTTGGTTTTTTATGCAAAAATGCCGAAACATTTCCTGGTTTCAGCTTCTCAAATGTGAGCATTAGTTGCTTTTCCGTTTAATCATTTTCATTTATTTTCTCATACTGTTGAGGTTTGGACCAAAAAAAGCTCTGTGACAGCATTTCTGACTATTTTCACTATATTTTTACAAACAAAACAAATTTAGCCTGAAAATAATAAATTTCAACAGTAAAATCCTGCTTTTACATGAATGACGAGGAATAATCTTCTAATGAGATCAGGTATACTTTTACTTTTAATACTGCAAGTACATTTTCCTGATTATACTCACTGGTTTTAACTGAAGAAACAATTTAAACAGGACTATTAGTTGTAACAGATTATTTTTTGTACTGTGTGGTATTATTTAAAGGTTGTGAAATATAATCCCACGTGAATCAACATGCAGCATGTGTGTGATCCGACCTTTTGATTTCAACATTTCTACTGGGTTCAAAAGCAGTCCGCGTTTTGACACAAATCAACAAACTTGTGATGAAAAGCGAGGGGGGGGGGAGTTAGTCCCAGTTTCACTTTCCTCCTTGCAGTCCTACAGAGGAGGCTCCGGATCTTAGCACACACTTTGATCCCCATCTGTCTTATTTAAAGTCAGAGTTGTTTAGGTGGGAGAACACAGCGAGTTGTGTTTCTGAAGCCCTCGAGAGGCATGAAAGGTATTCATGAGTCTGACACAAGCTAACAGAAGATCGGTGCTCGGGTGTTTACCCTGGAGCGTGGGTTCCTCCGGGCAGCTTGATGTCAATAATCCTGTTTGATTTAACTTCTCCTGTAACTCGACTAAATAATCCTTTTCTAATGTATGAACCAGCACAAACTAAAGAGCCAAAGTAAAACACATGGGATGGATATTTGGGTTAATTTACGAACTCCTTCAGGCTTCGTCGGGCCTGTAAGACACACGGTCACGGCTTGTCACTTTACTCACGGATCCTCTGCAGTTTAATTGATCATTAGCTCAACAAGCAACGAGGAATTCGACTCAGAGGTGAAGTAAGGACGGAGCTGGAGTAACATTCGTACCAGTGCCTCCAATTAACCTCCCGAACGCAGAACCAGAACATCACAGGGCCCAAACAGAAACAGGCAGAGAAGCGTGAATCTGAGAGGCTAATGAGAACTAATTACAGCCCGCCGCGACTCCCTGCTCCTGCACAGCAGGGGAGATGAAACATATCTGAGACCAGCTGAAGAGCAGAGAGAGAGAGAGAGAATAGGACAGCTTCGACGTGATAGAAAAAAGACTAAAGGAACAATGAGAGGAAGAAGAACGGCCCTGGGCTCAGCACAAGTCCAACAGTTGTCATGAGCAGGCGTCAAACTGCCAGGACTTTCAAAGAGATGATATTCAGATCAGCCTCCAGGAGCCAGCGTCTGATCTCCTCTCCTGTCTGTCTCGCTGTCTGTCTCTCCTCAGGTCTGCGTCTGGCAGAGCAGTTGGGTCGGAGAGAAGATGAAGCTAAGATACGCCATCGGCTGGGCCTGTCTCTGTGGGCTGGTGGAAACCTGGAGGAGGCACAACACCAGGTGAGCTGCTGCTCGTCTGCAGAGTCTCCACCTTGTGACGAGGATGTTTCTGCTGCTGTCAGTCTGAGAGCTGCACCAGCTGCCGGCCTCGCTTTACTCCTCCTGTACATGATCAGGCTTTAATTATATTTCCCATAATGATCTGTGATGTGAAGCTCCGTCAGCCAATCAGGTTGTTGCATTCCTTGTGTGTCTCCTCACGTTTTGATGGTAGCGTCGGTGCAGCTACGGAGGTTCAGTTTAACAGTATACATCCAGTGTAGATGATTAATAATTATAGGTGATCAATCAAAGTGACTGGATACATTCATTAATTGAAGCATTTGTTTATTGATTTAGATTTTTTTTCTTATTCATGTTTTGTCCCCTTGAAGTTAAACATATATCATGTTGTAGGAATGTAAACAGGATGCATTTTAAGCAACTACAAATGTTCTTTGTGTATTCTTACATTGAAAATATATATAAATCAAAGCGGAGGCACAGACTTACTTCATTTCAGTTTTGAGGTAGTTTAATATTGTGCTGTTTACTCCACTATATGTATCTGACAGTTCAAATAATTAATAATAGAAAATATAATATGGTGGGAAATGAAAATGTTGCTTTTTTTGTACTTTAATGTGAAGGGTTTGAGTACTTCCTCCACCACTGGGTGCAGCACGTAGCATGCATGCTTATCATCCAGGTCCTTACAATACTTTCGTGAGTGACCCTACATGCCGTGAGCTCAGAGTGGTGTGTATTTGTAGTGCCCCCCAGTGGTTGGTGTTGTAACAGCACGCTCTTTCAGGTTTTGAATACATTGAAAAATCAGCTGCTTCTTCTTTAAAGTGATGTCTTTATAGGAAGAGACCGAGGCGACACATGTAAGGGACATCCAGTGGTGAAACATCACAAATGCACACGTGAACGTTTCCTCTCAGGCGCCAGATCTCAGGTGTATGTGTGTGTTTTGATGACTGTCGGTGTTTGATCGCTGTGTGTTTCAGTTGTACAGAGCCTCCGTGTTATTTGAGACGATCCGTCACGAGACGCAGCACAGTACGGATTACAAGCTCTCCCTGTTTGATCTGCAAACCAGCTCGTACCAGGCTCTCCAGAGGGTCCTCGTCAGCCTAGGTAAATTAACCGTCCTCGCCTCTTGTGTCGTTTGCTCTGTGGTGTGAATCACTGAGCCACACTTCCTCTGAAAGGTGTTCTCACCTGTCCTCTCTCACATTCACACTCTGTCTCTCTGTGCCTGTTAGTGATGCACCAATTATCACCTGATGTCTGAGTGCGTTTGTTTCACACCTTCTGTCCCCCCCCCCCTTTGATTCCTAACGTATCCTCCGTGTTGCCTCTCAGGCCGGCACGATGAGGCGCTGGCCATAGCAGAGCGAGGGCGAACGCGTGCCTTTGCCGACCTCCTGGTTGAACGCCAGAAAGGAAGTCAGCAAGCAGCGAGCGCCGACCCTTACATCCCAGTCACGGTGGAGCACATCCTGGAGACGGTCAACGGGCAGAGGGCCATGGTCCTCTACTACTCTCTGGCTGGAGGCTTCCTCTACAGCTGGCTGATCTCTCCAGGGACGGGTACGTACACTTAAACGCACCACACAGTCGTGTATTTCACACAGCTCATAGTTCATGACTCCTGGAGTTTCCTGTGGCGCCACCATCAGGGCAAAAATCCAGTTAACCTCCGCAGACACACGTCCATGATCAGTGCAAACACTGTTGGTTTCGTCTCGTTAACCTGCACGTACGTGACTTCTCCTGACATCATTTTTGACACCAGGAAACTGTGGACGGGCCTTTCTCCACAGAAGACATGGTGACATGTCACAGCAGGAAATTCAAAGGTGTTATGTTATTATTAACACCTGTGACAAAGTCAAAATGTCTGCTGGTAAAAAGGCCTATTGTGAGTCATTTTATTAAGATTATTAACATTTAATTAACAACAAGTCTTCAACAGACGAGTGGCATAACCAAACAAACTCTAGGGGAGGTGGAGTTATTTTGTTTCTTTTTTATAATTAGGAGCAAGAAAACCCTCTGACACACACAGAATGATAATAAGAACCTGCATATCTACATGCACGACCATCGAGTATTAAGGTTTGAGTTAGACTCCTCAGTCTAACTGAGTGCTCAGCTTTCACGTTAGCGTCCTATGATCCCTTAGTGCTTCTGAAGTGTGTGTTCCTGCACTGCATCCTGGGACCTGATGCATCTGCAGCAGATGTTACAGTTAGCGTTAGCATCCTTCAGTGACCCCCGAGCCTCCTCAGTCACATCACCTGCTGCTCCAGTTTTATCAGAAACTCTCCATCTTCAGGATCCAGCCATGATGAACTCATAACACAGAACTTAGTGAGCCTGAAGACCTCATTCTGATTGGCTGTTTCACATTTTATTAAAGAAGCAGAGGGCAAAGTTAGTGATGTGTTGGGTCAACATGTCCTCTGTGCAACAAAGAGGATGTTACGGCACAAAGCAACACTTTGATTTGACCGTCAGTGGACAATTTCTTCCCAAGAATTTGTGTGGAATATTTTGATGGCTGCTTTGGGCTCAAAGGCACTTCTCCAGTTTCACAGGGGGACGGCCCGGAGCCTTTTCAGCCCTGGAGCTGGGCCAACATCTAACGGGTTGATTGGCATGACATTTCCTGAGCACACTCCTACTCCTCAGTGGGTGAACAACGTGATCTTTCCTCTGGCGCCACCCTCAGGCTGAAATGTCAGCCGTGTACACACAGACCTCATAATCTGACTGTCATGACATTTGAGGACATTTATGCACCGAGGGGAACAAACCTTTGGATTTTAATCACTTTCTGACCTTAATGACCACATGGCCTCTCGTCTGAGGGGACGTTTGTTCCATCCAACACTTTTGTCTTGGTTGGAACAAACATTCCACTTTCGAGGGCTTTAGACTTTTAGCCTTGTTGATAATAAAGATATTTCACAAACTCTTCCCTGCATGCTGTGTTTGCATGCACTCACATGCTTCACAGTGCTGCACGACCAGCTTTAAAGTGGATCCTTGTGCCAGTTTTTCTGGTTATTTTGCAGCAACATCTCTCCTCACACACCACCATGTGAGACACACAGACACACCTGCAGCACAGCCTGCGCTCATTCACTCGTGTTCTTCCTGCAATGCTACCACAGGTATTGTGAAGTTTAACCAGGTGTACCTTGGAGAGGCCGGAGCGGAGTTCCAGGATGGTGGTGGCAGCCCGCAGGGTGGAGGAGGAGGAGCAGGTGGAGGGCCTCTGTCTCTGGAGCAGTACATCTGCAACGCTAGAGAAGCTCTGGGAGTGGACAGCCATTACAGCAGGTTTGTCTTTTCTCTTCAGTTGTTATTAACAACGTAAAACAACAAAGAAAAACACCTTCAATCCAACGTGGAGGAAAAACTAGTCTGTGAGCCGCTGACGTTTCCTCTGGCGCCACCATGAGGTCAACTTTTCCATTAGTCCAATACTTATTTAATCCCTTTATGTAATACCTGCAAACATAATGTAATTCCAATCAGCCTCAGCTGTACATTGTGTTCAGCGCTAAGTAGCTAATGTTAGCATGCTAACAACCGAAACTAAGATGGTGAACATGTTAAACACTAGCTTTGTCTCGTCTTGTTTCTGTTTCTGTGCGTCGTCATTCATTAAAACAGGAGAGAGGAGAGAGAACAGAGGTATGGAAGGCCAAATGGACCAAAACCTCTACTTTGACGTGCGTCTTAAGACGTTAAAAATGAACGTGTTAAGACGTTAAAAATGAACGTGTTAAGACGTAAATAATTGGGTGCTACCAC
>JAVQJL010043454.1:0-46202 GCA_036024295.1 Nannoperca obscura | reverse complement strand
TCTTTGTGTGTGTGGAAGTTGGTCTCGACCGGCTCCATGTGATTGAGTGCCCTGAGATAACTTTGTTATGATATGGCGCTATATAAATAAAATTGAATTGAATTGAATTGAATTAAAGGTGATGAATGGACGCAATAAGTCATCATGAACTCATTCAGCCACACAAACCATGTCTTTAAATACATTCCTGGTTGGGTTAGCTCACGTCTGCTGCAATATTTTAGGCAACCAACACCTCCTGAGTCTGAAAAACGTTTTTTGAACTTAATAAAAGCTTCTTATCAATTCACTGGGTTGTCACTTGCACTCACCGCGACACCAGGGATTGCAAAGCAAGATGAATTTGCCCAACGCGCAGGTCTTCTGAATGTCCTTAGTGAACACACAGAGCTGAAATCTGTAGCAGCCCACCGAAGCAGAGGCCGGAGAGGAGATGAATATGGAGGGATTCTGGAGGTTCAGGCCCTCTGGGTCAAAATAGGCATTCCAACAGGAGGAAGAAACCTTTGTGGAGAAAGTGACCGGCACTATAACATACAAGCTGTCTGAGGAGAGAATAGAGAAACACAATTAGGCAATGGAATTTTAAATTGAGGTTCAGACTGGTTGCAAACAAAAGTCTGCTCCCGAACAGACATTACTCGCAAAAAATCCAGACTAAATGTGCATCTGGATTACCTAGCATGACTTTGATCCTCAGAGAGTCAGCCTTGGGGTTGAAGGGCCGACCCTGCAGGTGCAGAGTGATTCTGAATGGGGCTCCTCTTCGCACCACCAGGGCTTTGGTGCTGCTGAAGCCCGCCGTCCAGTGCCTCTCCAGGTTTTCCGATTTTTCCAGGTTGACATATTGTAAACTTAAGTCTAAAAAATTAAGAGGGAAATATAAATAATGCTCATAGCAATAAATAGAACGATCAAGAAACAAAAGTTGGGGTCTGTTAAAGTGATAAAACAACTAAATGAGCAGAGTAAAAAGAGCTTGCATCTCTGAAGACAAATCTCACCTTCCATTCGTTAGTCTCTTTTTCACAGTACTGCTTTATGTCCCTACTGACACCATCTACAGCTATATAAACCTTTGCCCCACCCTAGTTAGTGAGAAAGTGAACAGGTTTCTCTCCATTGTTACTAAAGCCCTCAAGTTGTGTAATAGAAAATACTGTACAGAACGTTACACTCCTCCCTGTTGACTATGTTTCATGCGTAAAGTACAACAGGCCTTACGTGAGTAATCAGACTCACCCCAGAACAGACATCCAGAGCGAATTACGTTTGTTGGGCGTGAATTCTTTCAATATGCTGCAAGGTTTTGCAACCTTGATATGAGACCTGTAGCAGGAGCAGTATTACTATTTTAGTGAGCACTTGCTAACATCTATTCATACAGCTCACAAACTCCTATTGTAGAATTTATTCATACCGTGTGCCGTTATACCAAAATATGGTGAGCATGAGTTTGGCAGCATCTGCCCTTTGAACTTTGTGTGAGCTAGATCTAAAACCGAAGCTATTGCTAAATTTAGTTTGAAAGAATTGATTCAGCTTTTTGTGGTCAGAGACAGATTCATCAAAAGAATCCCAGACTGACTAAATTACAATAAACTCTTCACTCAACCATGATGTCAATGACTTTCATCATTGTCTTTAGCTCAATGTAAAATGGCTAATTAAGATCCTAGGTTTTGTTTTTTTACTTCCAACTTTTTTTAAGCAGTACAATAATGCATAGTACATAATAAACAATAGATCAGAGTTTAAAAAATGTACACACACACACACACACTAGTCTTTTCTCTCTGTCGCTCTCCATACACACCTTTAATCCTGCAGCCTTGACAATGTTGCACTATAGGACCCCAGAATAGAAGCATGGGAGTTACTTAGTGTTGATTAGGGTTTCCGTTGATGTTTAGACTTGCCTCCAAGACAAAATAGCTTTATTGCGCAAATCATGTTCAGGTGGGAGGTCAGACATCTCTTTATGATTACAGGTATCGGATGTCTCTCTATCACTGACATATATATAGTATTTGATTACCACTGCAACGTTAATCTGTAAGTAAAATTCACATGTTGTAGCTGGTCAAGGCAGATTTGCTTTAGATACTGTTAAGAACATCCCATAATGTATTATAAACTGATCATATGGCTTATATATAATGCTTTAATCTGCCAATAACTACTAACCATAGCTTTCAAATAAAATGTATGGGATTGAGTTACTGTAAATGGGACAATACTCCCCTCTTAAATGTAGTGGAGTAAAAGCAGAAAGCAGCATAAAATTGACTTAAAAACATACTTAAGTAACACACTTTAGTAAATGATACTCTCCACCACTTGAAATCACAAATATTGAAACTATTAAAGCAAGTCGTGCACTAAATAAGGTATCATAATCATTGTTTGGCACACTGGACCATATTATAAGGATACTTTTCTGCATTATGCCTTCTAATCACGATTGATATTGCACTCTTGTACAAATGATTTAGTTGAATGACAATATATGCCAGTCAACTAAATAATTTGTACAAGGTTATGAGTTGCAGCACCATTTATTTGGGATAGATGTTAAATTCCAAGAGATGATTAAGCCTTTGAAGAAAAGAAAAACTGGAAACAGGTTTGACTGAAAAAAGATTTCATTCAGCCCTGATATAACAGAATATAATAATCGCACACCTTAGGCTTTTAAAGAAACAAACATGAGTAAATGAACAAAATCAACATGCACATCAAGTATTTCTTGAGCAGGTGCAGGATTCCAGCAGCATAAGTGAATTATCATTGTATTAGTAATACACAAAATGGGAGTCACAGTGCTTCATTATGACACAGGACACTTCATATTTCAGGAAGCTGTCAATATTACCTGCATATTGCTTTGCAGAAAAATATGTTCAGTAGTGCTACATTTAAACAACTTTTGTTCTAACTAATAAAAAAAACAACAGCTGCATTTTATTTCATTTTTATTATTTTAGTTATTGTTGTGTATTATATAGAAGAATCCTTGGAGTGCACAAATGTTTAAATTTGATACTGATGTTTTTGTGTCTTTGTGTAAGAGCAGGATCACAACAGATAACAGCATGTCATTTTCTATTTTATTCTGTGGCAGCTGTTTTTAGTTACATACTCCTGGAAATTAAAATCAGACAATTATACAATCACCCAAATATCAGTAGGAGAAATCATACTAAAAATGGTATTCAAATATGTTGGTGAATGATTGGTGTATGTAAAATGTGGTGTCAAACAAACATAAGTTGGCTTTGACATCTGCAATCAATGAATCAAACACAGTACAGTGCAACCTATAATCTAACAATAATTTAAAAAAAGGCAACATTCAACTATATTTGTAATATTAATAATTATTAAAAAAATAATGTAATTATTGTTTTGTAGAGTGCTGGTCCATACTGACAAAAACTAAAGCTTCATTTCTAAGCAGCAGTCCTTGGCTTATTATAAACAAGGAAGTCCGAGATGTCATGCCACACATTGCTCTCATGGTAGAGGTAGTTCATTGAGGACTGCAGCGAGGGCTGGAGGGTGTGTGGGTAGTATTCAAAGAGCCACAAGACAATGCCCCACACCAGCGTGGCAAAGAGCGGGAAAGGGTCGTGTTTTGGCTGCGGGATGAATCCTTTCTCTACAGCCAGCCGAGACAGAGCGAACAGGATCCTGGACAGCAAATACATGTTGATCTGGAGGAGCAAAGGGTGTTAATGGATCGAACACGTTTACTTGAGTAATTACAGTCTTTGATTTATAATGAATGTACTCATGAAGAGTGACACAAGTCATACCTGACTATTGATGTTGTTGTTATCTCCAAACACTAACCACCCTCCAATACAGGCAGCCAGAAAGGAGTGAGACTGCAAAGTCTTTCCCTGGATCCTCTCCTGCAAGGTTTGCAGTCCTTTGTATGTGAACACAAAGCATGCCAGGTTGCGGGAGTGGGTGTATGTGGCCTTCAAAATGGCTTTGAGCTTATCCTTCAAACTATTAGAGAAAAGAAATAAAAGCACGTACAGACGTCAGAGGCATAGGGGGTAATGCAATATCTGTGTTCTGAATCTGCATATACTAAAAAAATAATTACAGTTCAATTTTTTACCTGCCACTTCTGAATAGAAATGTCATTACCAGAGCATGTGGTGCTCTGATTTTGGCCCCATATCTGAGAAATAAACACACGTCAATACTGCCTAGAAACACAAATGGCTATAAAATAAGGTCAAACATCCTCAGTGCTTTTAGTATAATCAACAATATCTTCTGTGAATACTATTTGTTGCCTTAAGCAGTGGTGGAAGAAATATTTAGATCTTTTACTTAAGTAAAAGTAGCAACACAAGTAAAAGTACAAAAGTATTTGCATCAAAATATACTTAAAGTAGTATATGTTAAAGTCATCTCATTAAGGAAAATGGCAAATAAAATAAAACATACTGCATTATAATTATTGAAGCATTAATGTGTAAGCGTAACTAATGGTAATAGTAGTATTAAGTAGGATACTATGGAAATAATCAAGTAAACTACCTCAAAATTGAACAGTAGTACTTGAGTAAACTCCCCCCACACTTGCCTAAGTTTCCACAGTGGTTTCAGGAAGCTAAAGCTAGTCAGCAATGTGAACTACAGCTGATTAGCCGAAGACTTGTTAGCTACTAGCTATGTGGTAATATCTTAGCTAGCTAGTTTATTGAATGGTTTCACTCACACGGCGCCGTTTCTGAATCCTTTCAAAACGGCCAATGCCGCTTTGTATTTCTCCTGCTGCAGAAGATTATTGACGGTATACAGAAGAGTGCTTATCAGATCAGGACCTGCCATGACTTTCAATAGAGCAGACAGGACACAAATACATGTTGCACACACATCGTCCAATGACGCGTTACAGAGAAACGCCGCCGCCGTGCAACATTCTAACTTTGGTTCCTGTGTAAATTGCGTCTTAGAGCAAACAAAAAGTGAAAGATTTATATATTTTAACTTAAAAGCCAGCTTTCATCTGTATGTAAACGTACTGAAAACTGTAGGAAAGATGTGAGTGCAAAAGCGATGTCGTATAATTTGCTGTGTTTGTAGTGAGGTAAAAGCTACATACCAAACTTTGGTAATTGCTTTAGTCACTTGGCTTTTGCATATTACATAATGTGAGAGGGGATGCCTCATACGAAGAGTACAGACACCTTTCAGAGTAAATACAGTGAAATTCAAGACCTGCAGGAAAAGTTTCAGTCAAGTGTTGCAAAACAATGACAGGCCATAAATTAAGTAAAGCCAATTTAAGGACATCCACATGCTCATTGCAAAAAAAGTAATAAATCAAAACAGTACTTTTTGTGCTTTGCACCATAAGCATCAGTAAATACAATGACCTTTAGTTGAAAATGTACTCACATCCTTTACTTAAGGAAAAGTCCTGATAACACAAAATTAAATCCATGCAGTCAAATATTTATTGTAATACAATTTCACATTGGTATTATTGGTATGATCAATGGGATGAATAAGGGTGGACCCACAGCAATATTCTTTCAGGGGGACGCAGAAATTATAGCACAATGTTGGGAAAGTGTACATATTACTTAAGAGGTCAATATGCAAAACAATTGTTGCCTTGTGTTTATTTAGAAGAAAGAAGAATTGTGTGTAGGATATTGTAAACAAATGTGGAAAATGTTGTAATAATGAACACATGTCCTGCCCAGTGTTTTAATCATTTTATTACTGTTTTTTTCTCAATCAATCCAGTCCATTGTTACATGAAATCCACCCTCAAAATAAATAGTATTCAACCATTGACTTCCACTTATCAAAAAAAGTTAGAGCCTGAAAAAAAAACAGTGATTACACTATCAACATGATTTACAATGCAATCAGTACATCTAAAACACTACTTTGCATATTTCTATACATTTAACTGCCCCATGATCTGGAACATAGCAGTGATTAAACAGTGAAGTGGTTAATTCAACCCGATTGGAGTATCAAGGTGCTATATTGTAAGTTGTAATCTGTTAAAATATCCAACAGTCAACATTTTAAAACACAAAACCTTTTTAAATCAAGTTTTTCTTTGTCTTTTTTTTTTAAAAAACAATAATCTCTTCACAGATCTGCACACCAGTAGCTATACACCAGGTTTTGTAGGTGTATATGTGTGTATTAAATGACTGCCAGTAAGGGGGAGATGTGAGATAATGTGAAACATCGGACACAATTAAAGTATAAAGTGATCAGTGACTGGTATTGACGTCGGGTCAGTGAGGGAAACCACACACAGCCACATGATACATTCATGGGCAAATTCATGAGCAAAATGTACGGATAGATCTTTTAACATTTTGCTGTGAATTTAAAGGGAACTTGCTGGAACTGAATTAGTAGTTATGAATATTCAATAATCTGGGATACACACTGAAATTATACCACGTAATTTACACCACACTGCCGCACACACAAACAAACACACACACACACACACACTACACAGCTTGATGCTTGGTCAATTACTAGTCGTTAAAAAAATATTACTTTACAGATTTAAATTTTGTTCAAATTCTGTATTTAAAATTGAAGTAGCAGAGCAATCTTTTTGTAGTGCTATTCACTAATATTATAACGGACTCACTAACAACTTCATAGTGACAACTGGTGTGAAATGTGTAATCATTTAGGGGATGTTAAGAACTGATTACACTTGGTGACTTAAGTAAAATGGTGTACAAAAATAATTAAATATAATCCTTTGGTAAATTGGTTCCATAGTCATTTTCTTAAAGTGATACTCTACCAGATTCTAAAAAGAAACTAAGTTTAATGTTAGTGGAGCTATTTTTGTACATGAAATACACCACTACTGTACAAATCTGAATACCTAACACCCTATAAAACTAGGGCTTTCTATTACATTAATCTTAATGATCAACTTAGGCCTGCAACTCAAAGGGGTCCACTGCTTGGGTAAACTAAATGTATTAAGACATTAAACACATTTTCTACTTTGTGAGTATATTTACATAAACTGCATTAGTCACTTAACAAACTAAACAGCTAGGATTCAGTATCTTACTATGATAATACTTAATTCTGGATATCTACCAGAGAAATGGCTACCATTCAGTGGGGATAGGTTCGTATTCAACAAATCAGTCTTCTCTATTACACAATACATCCTAATGCTCCCACTTCATTAGTAACGGCTCGTAATTAGCAAGGAATTACTTTTCAGTCTCCCTGACTGGTAAAGGAAGAGACCTGGTCAATTAGGCAAATATTATTAATATTATATACAGCACAGACCGTTTGGGAAGGCAAAGTTTGTCAAATCAAATCACAACCAAACTAGATTGACCAAATACACTTGCAACTATGCAAATGTTCTCTACTATATATTGAGAATTTAAATCAATAGTAAATGCTGAAACCTACCAAAGTGTTATAAAATGATCAAATGAATCACTGTCTGGCTCTATTATTGGCAAACATGTTTTCTACAAAACTATTGCACATAAAAATACAACCTCTGTTAAGAACAATCACAACCGTCTTACTGCTCTCATAAGTATGTGCAAACTAGTTCAAAGTTTCAACTCATTCCAAAGTTAAGAAACCAACCTGTCAAAATAAGAGAAATTATCATTAAGTTTCTAAAGAAACTGCATGTGTGCTATGGGAGTCAGTCAATCAGCTGTAAAAAAACAACAACAAAAAAAACAAGAATCAATCCATTCAGCTATATTTTCAACAAAAAATAAATTAAAAGGTGGGTCATAAGCCATATAATGTGCCTATGATGTTTCTTTGAGATATGAACCTTTTTATTTTAAATCAAAATGAACAAATATGGTTCTTTCTTCTAAATGATTAAGCATAGTGCATAGACCCGACAAGGCGGCTCTTTAGAAGTTACTAATGCACAGATTCACAGACGTACGTGTAAAAACTGCACTTGCGCAACATACAACGAGTGCAGACATGACAGGGTGAGAAAGGCATCTCTTCTGCCTCCATTCCCTGACCACGGTGAGAAGGGCCAAGTGAGATCGGCTGGATTAGGGTGGAACTGATCATGTAGGGTGAGAAGTGAAACAGGGTGAGGAGGATTCACAGGTCCCTTGAGGGATAAATCAATTCATGACGAAACAGCTCAGAAACAGTTGTTACTGCATATGACAGAAAATAAAGATTTGTCCGTCCATCTACCGGTTTGTAAGCAGCTCCTGGCTGCAAGGAGAAAGAGCTCTTGTCTGAAATGGACATGGCTCCTCTCCTCATGGCCCACACTCCTGCATCCCATCCTGCAGCTCCTGCTCTTGTTGCATTACTCCTGCCCAAAACCTTCCGTCTCTTCTATGGCGAACATGAGCTTCTCCTTCAGCTGCTCATAGCTCTTGTAAGGAGGGAGGTCCAGACGATTAAAGCTACATGGAGAAAGAGAGACAGACACTAGATGACTCTGCATTGAAATCAGGGTTCGTACAGCTTTTTAAAAGTAAAGTTCAAGCGCTTTCAAGGTACCTAAACAAAAGATATCCAGACACTCAAAGCCATTATCATCACATCTAAACTGGTACTATAAATACCAGGAGACCACAAACACATTGGGCGACTGGTTCTTTTCATTTTAAATATTAAAAGATTTTTGGTTTACATGAAGCATTTTACATGCAGTGTATTCCAATTCTAGCATATTCCTAACCATGAAAACAAAGCGGCTAAAATTAAGCATTTCCCAAACTTTCAAGACATGTACAAACCCTGAGAAATACACTGGATTTAATGTGTAATGTCGTGTTATCACTTAACAAACACAAGTGAAACATAGTTCTTTAAATGATTATGCTTCTTGAACAGATTTTAGACATAACTGCTCACAAAAGAGATGTTTTTCTTTCCTAAGTACAACAACAATGCATTCTCCCACACTATTAAATAACTTTAAATGCCAAATTTAAGACAAGGAAAGAAGGTTGCTGGCTGGGTGAATCAGAATGACTAAGCGGTTTCGGTCATGAAAGTTTAATCCTGCATTAATATGGACAAGATATGTGGTTAAATACCTGAAGTCTGATTAACAGAAACTAGAAGCAGAATAACTGGTCTTACCATGTGTGGCTTCGTGGAAGCCAGTTCTCTTTGCCCACTTTCTCAATGCAGAACTTTTGGGGGCCGTTGCTTCCTGTATTGAATCAACGATAAGCATAAAGAAAATGAAATCAAGAAGCCACTTCTGATGTGACATACAGTGTGTTTGAATGTGTGCGTCTATTTTGCATACCCATCAGGTCAGCGAAGCCGCCCACAGGAAGCCGACAGGTTCCTGTGACAAACTGCAGCAGTCTCATCCTCTTCTCGTTGTCCATCTCCTTCACGAACTGCCAACAGATCGTTCCGTGTTAGCAAATCCAGTATGGCAGACTTTACTTTGTGTTACAGGGAAACTTTAATAAACATATTATATTCCTAAATACCCAAGTTTGTCTTTACTTTATTACAGTACTTTATTAGTCTCTGAAGCAAAAGCAAAAGGTGATCCAATCACAAAGATTTACTTATCAAACTGCACTCCTATTGTGCCGTGTTAATCTATAGTAAGTAGAGCAAAGTGAAAAGGGATGAATGAGAAACAGTGTTTTGATCTTGTCGTGTCGCGTGCAACTGTATGTACCGACCTGCCAGAACCAAAGGATCTGTTTGCTACTTCGGGCATAATGCCTGTAGATTGTGTTTCTCTGCCAGTCCACCAGGTCTATCTCCTGCATCCCACAAAGCATCACCTACAGGCAAGATGGAAGCAAGGTCTTTACTGTGTGGACCACAGATTCAAATTTGGATGAGTTTCCCTGCAGAATCGACACTTTTTCAAAAGGACCAACACTACCCCAAACATCAAAAGTACCTCTAATTCCTTAGCATCAAAGTACTGAAGGTATTGCTGGGGCAAAACTTCATTGAAGCCCTCAAAGAATGCTTGAGTCTGCTCCTCCACACCTCTGGACAGCCTCCACTCTGCCACCAACCTGAATACGGAGATATGAAGTTTAACATAATGAAATTAAATTAAATCAAATCAAACATACTGAAGGAACTTAAAATTAACATTTAGAAGTTGACTTTTCTAAGTGTTAAATCATCAAATAAAGAGAACCTCCTCATTTAAATTACTTGAAGTAATAATGTACATTAACTCTGCTTTAAATGATGCCACTCTACTGCTGTGTATACACAATGCAGTCAGTTTGACAGCCATTACCTCTCTATTACTGAGATTCCATTAAAGGACAGAGTTTGACTGTGAGAAATATCAATGTTTTATACTGTTGCAAGTCAGCCTGGATAAGACTAACAGTGATGTGTGTAACGTTTTAGATATAGAGGGGAATGTAAATGTGGTGGATGAGAAGCAGCAGAGCATGCAGCTGTACCTGATGTATTCCTCCTTATTTTCCTCAGTTACTTGGATGTTCCCTCCATCTGGTTTCAGCTCGTGGGTGGTGACCTCCCCCAGGATCTCCTTGTCGACCGAGAAGAACATCTCCAGACCACACTCTTCTATGTTATTATCCCTGCAGGCCACAGAGTCATTATCATAATTTACACGGTTAAAGTAACAATACTGGAGAGCAAATCGAGAGCACAAGCGTCCACTGCTAGTCTAAAGCTTTTTCATCAAAAACAGAAAATGTGCGTAAATGTTTCCGCATCTTGATCTGAATCTGCATCACAATCCAAAAGGAACATTAGGACATTGCACAGGGATGAATCGTGAAAATGAATTAGACTCTTGGCCGCTGAAATCACTTGACATTAATATTGTATGTTCTTGTCATCTAAATATGTTCACAATATGTTTTTCAGAATTGTACCAAATGGTAAATTGAGGAAATATGAAGGACCAGAGATGGAAATTTAAAAGAAATCTCATATGTGGAGGTAATAACAAAATTCACACATTCACACAAAAGGTTTGTAACCCCAGACCTACTTGATCCAGATGAGTGAGTTGTAAAACTCTGGATCTATGGACTCCAGGTCTTTGAGAGCCAGAGGTTTGTTCAGAATGCGCTTGTAGAAAGGGAGGGAGAAACCTGTGTCGATGAATTTTCCATGGAACAAGGCCTAGAACGAAACAATGCAGAACAGCCGGAGGAACAAATGTATTAAAAACAAAAGATAGGTACAATGCAGAGAAAAATAAATATTATGCTATAAAAAGACATAAAATTCACAATATTAAATAAATGCATTACCCTTCAGAGCTATGAGGCACCTCAAAGATGATTGTATATGACATTACATGATTTAAACATTTTGTCACATGCCATCACCTTCAGTTTGAATACTGATGACACCATATAATACATTACAATTTAATACCGATGTAATTGTGTTGACAAATGATGCAGGTACCATGGCAATGAAGCGTCCTATGAACTTGAAGTACTTGAGGTGATCAGGGTTGATGTAGGAGGCAGGGTTGATCTGCAGACAGTAGTTGTCCTTGCCAGCATACTCAAACAAACAGTACATGGGGTTCAGCACCTCGTGAGAGAGCAAGAAGAACCATTCCCTGAAAATACAAACACAGAGGACAACAAAAACAATAAAAAGAAACAGTTAAATGGAAATGGTCAAACTGGTTTAGCGACAGGTTTTGCGTTTAGTGAGGCAAAGGGGGTGTCAGGAAAAACTAGAAATTAGAACAAAACACACCTTGAGTCATACAATAAGACACAATTGCACAACAATCAGTTGAAATTACCTGGCCACACCTCCATAGTCCAAGCCTTCCTCTCCAGGGAAAATGAGCCACAGTCTCCTCCTCAGATCTTGAGGGTGGAAGCTCATGATCTTGGAATGCAGTCAAAGAATTAAAACAGTTACAAACTCCAAACACTGACAGGGTAATACTGTTAAACAGAGAAGTAGGAAAAAAAGACTCACCTGTTGGAATGAGTCCTCAAACAAGGTTTTCCTGGAGACAGTGATCTTAATGTGCTGAGGCATCGACAGTTGCTGAAAGGGGGGAAAAAAATCGACAATTTGTGATCAGTGAGTGAGAGTGAACATTAACTTTTATCTTTGCACATTCAAGTATGAGAGACACAAGTGCCCACAGTAAAGCAGCATGAAGACAAAGATCCAACAGTCTGGAGCTAAAGCTTTTAACACCTGTTGTGCAGCACATACCTGACACCAGAACCTGAAGTATTGCACTTTGGCTTTGAAGTCCCTGACATAGGTTATCTGGGGCCCATTCTCACTGTGGAAAAGACCAGAAGAACCATGTTCATTCTCCATTCACCAAGCACATGTTGTGTGTTCCACTCTTTATTCACATCCGTGATATGAAAAGTGATTTGCAATGAGACTGTATTACGGTGTGCTGTTCGGGATGCCCTGATGCTGATAATCACTGATTAGGATTATGATGAGGATCATTCAATGTGACCCCAATCACTGCTTTAATGCATTTAAACCTGCATTGCTCAATATTTTTATATTAACTTTTAATGACATGATTCTGTAATATGAAAGGGGTTGCTTTTAGGCACAATGATGTTTGTCTCAATTAAATAAAGGGGACATGTATCAGTTTCATAAAAAGGCAGATGACTGGAAGAAGTCAGTGCTCGTCCTGTAAGAGGTGGATTTAACTTGATCATGTTAACGCCAGCATTAAAACAAGAACTTACAGTGAGGATTTCCCTGTGCGAGGGTCAATGTAGGTTGTGGTTCTCCTGTTGTGGTCTACAAAGTAGGGAATCCCATCCACAGTAAATCTCATCTCCCAACCCTCCGGCAGGGGCTTGTCATTCAGCAGCCTGAACAAAACACATCATCATGAATATACATAAAAAACATTTGTTTGAAAGAAAAAAAAAAAAAAGGAAAAGATACACACAAAAATTACATTGCAAGTGGAACTGGAGAAATACTAAATGTGCACTAATCACCAGGACACACTAACAAGAGCGTAAATGATCCTATGTCCACATTACAACAGCAGAAATCACAATATGTGCTATATCTGTGCATTCCTCTCTGAAGCAGAATCTCAACATTTAGACAACATAATACTTAATAATGGGTCAAGATAATTATGCTTAAAAACAGGTATATAAACCAGGAAATGTTAAAAAAAGGAAACCTGCCCTTGAGATATAAAAAGTAGGGCTTCCTCCATTATGGTCATTAACTAGTGACAGTAAACAGCATCTAAACAGATGTTCTTTCCTTTGTGCAAATACAACTTCCTCATCAGTAGCAGTTTAGTAATGATTCAGTGCAGGTACAGTTTAGAGCCATTATCCCCTACAAAAACAGTCATGTTTGAATCCAGTCAGTATGTTTGAGGAAGCTTTTAGTCATGTTAAACCTTCTACATTCAATACTTCCACAACTCTTACAATGTTTGCATGTGTTTGCCCCGTCATTATACGCCTGCTGGTAACTCATTACACATTAGTATAGTTCTGTGGCTCTGCTAAGTCCTGGAGCAAATAGGAGTAATTTCCTACTTTAAGAAGATTATTCATTTCATTGATTCCTAAGCCTAAAAGAAGGACCAAATATGTGTCACTCCATTCACCATACTTTGCTACCAACACCGTTTAGGACTGATTTCATATTCTGAAGTGTTTGAGAAATACTGGAGCTGAGCAAGTTGCCGACACATTAGCGCCTCTTACAGAAAATAAAACAAAACTGCAGCTATGTAAGACAGAATAATTGATATTCAGTATAATGTGAATCAAGATGCACATTACATGTCACACACTCACCCCTGCGTCCTGGGGTCCTCCCACTGTGTCGTTCGAGTCGGGTGATGAACAAAATACACTCTGCCATTGGTGTCTGTTCTCTTCTCTGACATAAAAAGCACACGTTTTGAAACATAATTTAGTATCAATTTCCGCTAACAAACCATAGTCCTAGAAAACATCTGTACTGTGTTTAGAAGTAACTACAGCCGAAATAATTGCTTAGTGCCATTTACCCCAACCATGTGGCAGAGGTCCCAGCGGATCAAACTCTTTATTGGCTGTGGCTGCCAACTGATCTTGGAGCTGAGCGAAAGAGAGAAAGAGAGAGAACGGGACACATGTTGATGAAGTCTAAACAAAACATAAAAACGGCCTTTGTCACTGCCTGTTTAAGCACAGAACTGTAGTATAGTTCAAATGCATCATGAAGTGTAATTGATCTCGTGGCCTCCTTATCTCTGTCCCTGCTGGACGTTAGCATTTGGATGTTTCTGAACCATGTGACTCAAAAAGGTGTTAGCCATAGCTATCCATTATTAGAATCATACAAAGCCACGCACAGACAGCCTCATTTGAGTCTATTTCTATTTCTTTATATGTGTGTGCTGATGTCACACACGTAAACTCAGAAAAGAGATGGCAAAGAGGAGACAGTTTACCGCAGTGTTGCCTATTCTGGGGAACCCTCAAGCTGGTTATGGCTTTTTTTTTTTTCTTTTTTTTGGGAAAAGATTTAGAGAATTTTCAGAAAATATATTTCACAATAGGTATGACCTTTTGTAATACGAGAACAGCCTGTAAAATAACTTAGGTCATAAATCATGTCTGGATGTGATCAAAACAAATAAATGTTCAAAAGAAACACTGATTTGTAATATTGGGCTATACAAATACATAATACTTGCTTTCAAACTGTGCTACAAGTGCAGTAAATGTAACAAAAGCACAGTAACTAAGACAGGGACTGCTCTCACCCCATAAATGAACCTCTGGTTAAACTGCTGCATGGCGCCCTGCAGCTGGCTGCGCTGGTGCTGCCACTCCTCATAGTTACGCACCGACTCCTGCGTGGGGCGTTGCCACGTAGTAGTTCGGGTTATGTGGTCGACATAGTACACCCTACCCATCGGGTCAACCCTGCGCTCCCATCTACAGAAAAAGGGAGGGTAAAAAGGGGGCAGTTCTGGGTACAATGTGAGCCAAATGGCCGAAATTCCAGAGGGCTCCACCTGACACATATGAATACCAGCAGAGACACAAGCTGTTTAAGTAGTTTAACTAAATCACTAACATTAAATTTAAAAACAGAATTTGCACAAAAAGGGAGCTTTACAGTAATGGTAAAAGTGTTCTAATCGGAGATCATTTTTATGGTATTGTGACCGCAAAGTCCAACAGAGCAGAGCAAGAAGCATGTTAGTATTCTCAGTATAAAAGATTAACTTAGTGTTCTGGTACCCTGTAGGCAGAGGTTCAGGCCTGTCCCAGGTTGTCCTTTTCTCAATGTGATCCACATAGTACACCCGTCCGTTCTGGTCCACCCTTTGCTCCCACCTGAAGAGACCAGACAAAAGAGTGTGCAAAGGCAAAGCACAAGAAACAGGATTCAGATGAAGGTCATCTGCAAAGCAAACAGATTCTGTCACTGAAAAAAATTAAACGTCGCTACATAATAAACCTTGCTCTTTTACCCTGGTGGTAAGGGGCCGTTGCTCATGGGTGTGATTCTGGGAGTTGTTGTGGCCACAGCTGTTGAGGCAGAGGTCCCTGGTTTGGGGCCACTTGCTGTCTGTGAAGAGCCTCCTGTGACTGCCACTGCACCCGAGTCATCCTGCTGATTTGAACACCCGCTAGCCGACGCCTGAGAGGAGCCATCGGAAGCTGGACCTTCGCTCAGCTCGCTAGGGGAGGAACTGCTAGAGGAGGCTAGGGAGAGGAGTGGGGAGGACGGCAGAGAAGAAAACCCGTGAATGAATTTGCTTTGATTGCACTTGCAGTGTGAAATGACATGGTAGGAAGTATGACTGGTATGTCAAATTGAATGCGAGCTAATGTTATAGTGTAAAGTATTTGATGCTAACTTGGTGAGGCTGCTGGTCTGCGAGGCGTAGCAGGAGGAGGTCGGGCTGGTCTGGGAGGACACGAGGCTTTGGAGCCCCCTGGGGATCGGGAAGGAGAACTCGTGCCATTGACAGCATGACCATTAGGTACAATAACCCACTCCTCTGAGTCGCTGGAGGGAGATGTGTCTCTGCTTGACCTGGGTTATAAAATAAAATATTTTCTTAAATTATTGGTATACAATGTGTTTTTTCTACAAGTAAACACGCAAATTTCATGAGATACATGCTTTTGTCTTACCAAACCCCTAACCAAAAATGATGTATACGATATAAAAGTTTACTAAACCTGTTGCCAGTTTCTCCATTTTGTCTTGCATTTCCATTTGGAACAGCAACTAGAATGACAAATACAAAAAATTTACAATTTACATACAATTATTTGGGATGTTACTGCAACAGTACACCTTGGAATATGCTCAATATTGCACTTGTTTTATGATCTCGATCTATTCAACATATAACACAAAACAGGAACAAACACTTTTGATAAGGATCCCTTACATTTGATTATTGAAGAATTGTAACTCAGATATGTACTACTTTATTTTTGAAAAATAGACTTGTCAGTGCTCTACCTCCAACATATTTTGGCATCTCTGCACTTCAATTTCTTGTTACTCAACCGCTGACATATACACTGATCTCTATATATCTAAGTGAAATTGGCTGATGTATCCATCAGGCTCTACGAAGGACTCTGATCAGGAGCCGACACGATTGACACTGAACTCTGCGCACATGTGCATTGTTCATGTTGACAAATTGTCACTGTGGTTGACCTAGTACAGTGGGTTTGTATCTGTGTGTGGTAGTTTACCATGGTCTTTCTCTGCTGAGGCGAAGGCTTCTGGGTCTACCTGCATGCCATCCAGACAGACTGACAGGTCACCTACAATATCCTGGGGGTCTCTGTCAGAGCACAGCTGCAGTGTCTGCACCACCTCACATACTGGGGAGGAGAACACAGACTATAGTGTTAAACAAGGGCTTATAATTCGCAAGACTGACAATATACCACAGGTAATCTCATCACACAAACACCCACAATGACCTATCACAAAACAATGAAAACAGTTAAAAGGTTATGGTCGTACTGAGGTAGTACAAATTACCACTGGATGTACGTACTTTTCTCAATGAAAAATCAGAGAGTAAAATTAAGAGACATTTTCCTTAGGAGGGCCCCCCTCACTGGTACTTCATAATCATCTAATTCTCAAAGTATTTGGTTAACGGTTTCGCTCTTAAGATGGCAGTGTCACCTCAAACCACTGTGGTGACATTTGGTGTAAAAACCATCGTGGTGAGTGGCCGCTGTCAAGGTTTTTAGAATCATGTTCACTATTGGCAAACTGAAAAACAAGCAGCTATATAGAACATGGAGCAGAATTCTATGTCACATGGTTTCGCACATGCCGACCAGGTCTGAAGGGAGCCATTGTAGTGGGCTGTAAACACACTATTAGGCGAGGCCTGTATCCCCGGGGAACAGAAAACCTAGCGAGTAGAGTGCATGTTGGTTGTTAAGCTGATCAAAACCCAATAAAACATTCTCATAACAAGCAAATATGCACTCTCACAGTGTGTACAGTGTCTACAGTGTGTGCAACATCTGCAAAATATTATATGTCATTGACAGACAAAGAAAGTAATACTAGAAGCGAGATTAAAAGGAATACAAATTGCTATTATATTTTTAGATAAACAATCCATGTCATAATATTCTGTGGGAATCAGCCCCCAGAGCCCTCTGTTGTCCAAAGAACAGAGTTGATAGATATCCTGCTCCTTGGACAACACATATTTTCCATATTCAATGATGAAATTACAAATAACTACCAAATAGTAAATAGAAAAGTGAGGGAAATGTTTAAGGTGTAATATTTCTGTTTGATTTCAAAACACAAACACAGGATTACCACTTAGGAGAAAGAAAGTAGTGTGAACTCACGTTTCAAGTCATTAGCCTTAAGTGTCTCACTGATCTCCAAAGTGGCCATTCCCAACAGGATGTCCGCTTTAAGTGTCTGGTGGCTCCAAACACGAAAGACCAGCTTGCTGACTGGAGTCACAATTCTGTAGAAACGTGTGAAAATTACAAGATACAAGTCAACATCAGAGAAAAATATTGATGATGATTTACACTAATGGTGAAAGGATTTATAGTCGACTAATCCGTTGTTAGAATATCAGTCAATGAAAATTATTTTCGTAGGGGAGGCTATGGCATCTTAACCTCTCGTGTGTTATTCACCATCAGTCATGTCATTCATTATAGCCTAGCATTCTCCGCTAATTGTTTGCATTTTCTTTGTTGACAAAATCACCAAATTCCCAGCTGAGTAACTTTACACTAAAAACAGACCTGATTCTTAGACGTCTACAATGCATACATCAAACATAGACTCTACACTTACAACATGCAACTAAAGTAAAGATGTCAACACCCACAATGTCGTATGTAGAGTAATTTGATCAAATATAATCTTAATTTAATCAAAATTAGTAATAGTTCTATTATCAACTAGCACATCATCCAAAAACTAAGCAGCTATTTGTTTGTAGTTATTTGTCAGTCGTACTCACATTGTGAGAGCCTGCTTCCATTTAGGACTGTGTGTGTTGTTGCACCTCTCAGTCCTCTTCGACTGGCCATCCACGGCTACCTCAACATATGGACTGGGACCAAACCAGTTCTTTTTGTTTTCCTTCAGCTTGGCTGAAAGCACTAGAAAGGAGAAAATGCCACAGTGAAAATGCAGGCAATGTAACTTTTAGTAGATTTGATCAGAGTTTATCAGAAAAAAATGCTACATCTCGGTAATACTATGAAAATGAATGTGAACCACCACTTCATGTAGCCTGTGGATGACAGCGTTTTAAGGCTTTGTTTTTTTTCTACAGGAACTTAACCTGTAGTACTTTTCTATACCCCCAAAATTTGTGTCTGATTTTTGTTGATAGATGAGCTAATTAATCAACAACAATAACTTACCCGTGACTTGCAATTGGGCCTTCATGGTTCATCCATAACACTGCAGCCTTGTTTGGCTACACCGAAAGAACCTGCAACCAGTGACATCTGATGTAAATAAACATGATACTCTGTGCAGGTAACCTACTTAAAGAGTGATTAGACTATTGGGTTGCTACAGTCAGTAAGCCATATATTTCAGGTTACGTTGCTGAGCACACATTTTTACATCATTTTGACTCTATATAGTCCCACTGAGAGGCAAGTGTATTTTATTATTGCCTGGCTCTGTCTAACTCATCTCATAATACTATTTGACACCTCTATACAGTAATACAGTGTTGTGGCTATCAAATGGTGAAAAATGTGGGACTGAGATCATTTTAGTGTTCAGACAAATTAACTGAACTAAAATGCGCTGACATGGTTTAATCTGAGCTATTTCAAGAAACCACCGTGTACCTTCCATAAGGGAAAATCCCATCCTTAACTTGGCTAAATAAAGTCTCACTAAACCCACGTTGCTAATCTTTGACAGGATAAGAATGTAGTTTAAATGCTAGACAAGGTGGATCCGCTAATATAATTTAACTGAAAGATATTAACTGTATCAGACAGTAACATAAAGTTGTCAAAGAGGCGGCGTGTTATCTGCTACCTGCCATCTGCAAAATGAAGGCAGTACTGTAGCTTAATAGCTGTATCTGTCATGTTAGCAGGGGGTTAGCCAGCAGGAGATTTGTTGTCAAGACAACTTCAAACACAAGCATATTGTAGAGTAACAGTTTCGGCTGTGACATCGCTAATATGTATTATTGGCTAATGTAAATGCCTTTTGTGAATTACTAACAAGAACCTGAGAAGTCCCACCAACTTTGTTAGCACAACGTCCTGAACACCGAGGCTTTAGCTAACAATGCATTATCTAACGGTGGCAATGCTAACACCACCCGGCTCCTTGAGCGGCTCCGATCGTTCAGTCGAGGAAATCTCACACCTCACATTCAGTTAAACACTAAATGTCCATACCTTATAGAAGCAGGCGATAAAGGGCCACGCAGACTTCAGTTTCGGCTATGCCTTGATTGTTGACAGATAGCTGCCAGCCATCAGCACAGACCTGTGTTCCGTTAGCCAGAACACGACTAGCTTTTCCGGTACGAGTTTTTCATAATAAAATGGCATATCTAGAGTACCCAAATATTTTTTTACTTGCAAGTTCAGTAGCTATGTATTGTATTGGACTGTGATCAGGATCAATGCTCTAGAAAAGCTATTTGACCTAAGGTTGCGATTGTTTTGTCAGATTGAGCCCATTGTTTTTGCTTGTATCATTTACATACATTTTTTTATGAAATTGCCAGTTCTGTTGCTGCATGTCTGTCACCAGACTGCATGGTCTATAAAACAGTTCAGTCCAGTTCGTCTTTTATTGTCACTATACACAATCATGACACCAATAATGACCCAAAGCCTACCTGAAGCAATTTGTCAGGCTAGGTTTGTTCCTTCTCTTGTTGCTTCCAATCTCTTGCCTTTTTGATGTTTGTGTAATTTTATGTTATTTTATTGAACATTCTTGTCTTTTTGCAATTATTCGACTTCGCAATTTAGTTATTATTATTATTAGTAGTAGTATTTTAGTACTAGTAATAGCAAGAATAGTGTTATTTTTAATTATTTCCACATTTATTTTGAAGGCTAAAACGGAATGACGTTGAAACTCATATTAACATCACCATAAAACAAGTTTTTCCACATTTAAATGACAAATAACGACCACATACGTGCCTTTAAATTGTGTGTTATCATTCAATCTACTAGCTGTTTCGATTCCTACACCGTATGTTGTGTTAATTATTAACACAACCATAATAACATTTAATTCATAATGATTAATGGCGCCATGGGAGACGCCATTTTGGGCACGCCCACCTCTGTCGTCCTCGAGCTTGGTCTCGTGATAGAGGCTGTACTAGTCCGTTGTTAGCATCTCCTACGTCTTGGTTTATAAACGACATGCTATTCAGCTAGCTAAAAGAAGAAAAAAAGCCATTTCCAATATAATCTCAACACCCATAAAGATGTTGTCTCGTATACTGAAGGAGCACCAGACGAAACAAAATGAGCGGAAGGAGCAGCAGGGTGAGAAGATAGCCGGTTAGCTATCGCACTAACAAAAACTAAAAACAAAGCTGACTGTTGTTGAAAGGCCCCGTAGACCGGCAGAGTAGTGATCATTTGTTTGTCTGTTTTTATGTTTTACTTGCACAGAGAGACGCAGGCGTGAAGCTATTTCTGCAGCCACCTGTTTGACAGAAGCCCTGGTAGACCACCTCAATGTTGGGTATAATAATTCTGTTCCTTGCCCCCTGCTGCAACTAACGGTTACTTTCATTGAGTAATCTGCCATCGATTTTGTTCGATTATTCGTGGTATATAAAGTGTCAACACCTAAAACCTCAGATGACGTCTTCAGATGTCTCGTTTTGTCTGACAAACTGTCCTAAACACAAATATATTAAGCGTGCAATGATGCAAATCAGGAAAAAGCTGCAAATACTCCCGTTTCGAGAAATTGAAACAACAGACTTTTTGGTATTTTTGCTTGGAAAGAAATAACGAAACGATTAATCAATTATTAAAATAGTTGGAGATTAATTTTCTGTTGATTGACTAATCAATTCATTGTATAATTGTGTCATCTTTTATGTTGGCTGTAGTTGTTGTTATTTTCAGTATTAATAACTGTATCTGTCCATTACTTTTTTGATTCTATGAATCTATTAATATAACAGTTTATTATTATGAAATAAGAACATACTGAAAGGGCAGTAAATCCTTAGTTTTGAGAAAATGGAGTTTACAGCAAAGTCTTTTTATGTTTGTCACAGTTTGTACTGTGATGAAACCAAGACAATCGGCTTAAAGAACGCAATGACATTGTTGTGCTGTTCCTTTTATAGAAAAGATTATGACCAAAAGCCTTTGGTGACTTTGTAAGATTTAGTCTAGTTGAAATGTTACAGTATGTTTTTCAGAATAAAAGGAGAAATTATTGATTTAAACTTTGGACCGTCAAGTTGAAATTCACGGTCACATGGCACACTGGGTATATAATACATAATACTTTACTTACATGAATAAACAGTGCTGGAGCGCTTTTCATTGTTGTTTCCTGGTTTACTTTAGAGTTGCCCAGGCATACGTAAACCAACGTAAGCTCGACCATGAGGTGAAGACTCTCCAAGTGCAGGCGAGCCAGTTCTCCAAACAAACTGCTCAGTGGATCAGTATGGTGGAGGGTTTCAATCAGGCCCTAAAGGTGGGATACACTGTACCAGCACGAAGATAATGACATTTCTGTTATTTAATCTGCTTATATACAATATCAATTTTAACTGTATAAACCTACAGTTGTCAAATCAAAAGGTGCCCTTTCTTTTTATCGTAATATGCAAACTTGGATTCTGTGAAGGCTTTGAGGTCCCAAATATCACATACCTCATAGCAACACTTGCAAACAGTGTCACATTTAGTTAAGTTGAATGTTGGTCGTTACAAGAGTGGGTTCAGGGTTGTATGATAAAATATAATAGTTAATATAATAAAATATTGCTTAATACAGATTCAAACATACCTACTGTTTTTTATATCTTCTTATAAAAGATAATAGCCACAAATTGTTGTGTTGAAAACAGCGAGCGCAGTGACTCATGAAAACTTAATTGCTTCATAAGATTTACTGAAAGCAGATTAGATTCATTCAAGGGCCTTTGCACAGGTCCTAGATCTGAGTGGATTTGACAGGTGGTAAAAGCAATTCATCAATGACTTTCCACTCCCTCTGCAATTATCTGGCTTGTATGACCTTCATAGGGCGAGGCAGAGTGTAAGAATGCCTGGAGATGTGTGAAGCTTGCCTGTTGCTGGTCCTGATGATTGCTTAGATTTGTACGTGTACAAAGTAGTGATAATAATAACTCTTATTTCTATTCTCTCTTTTTAACAGGAAATTGGAGACGTGGAGAACTGGGCCCGCAGTATTGAGATGGACATGAGGACTATCGCCACCGCTCTGGAGTACGTGCAAAAGGGTCAGCTTCAGTCTGCTTCATCATAAACTTCACGGTGGGGACGTTTTCAGCTGAAACTAAATACGCGGGACTGAAATAGAAATCCGGCTGACCCCTAAGATGCAAGCGGCAATTACTTTTCTCGTTGTCTGCATGTCGCTCTGTGTGGGCTAATGCTGTTGGTTACTTTGTTCAGAGACGTGTTGAAAGTGTCGCATTTGACAATTAAGTGCACACTTGCATCGCTGCTTAAGTTCTCGTGTGAGCAAACAATATTAACCAAGCCAAGCACACAATGATGCTGGAGTTGTTCAAAGATCAAGCGTGTGTGTATACAATGAAACAGGTCCAACATCTATTTAGGAGTGACTTCAATTAACTAATAACATTTTGGCAATTGGTAATTGAATAATTGGATTATTGAATGTGTCACATGTAAAAAGGTAGTTCACCGTGTAATAGGTTTAAGGGGCCTCAGACAATTCACCACCTGTCTCCTTGTCTGTCGTATCTCCTACAGGTGTAGGAGATAGCAAGGCTTCTTTTCAGCATCTGATACCTGAATTATGTTTGTTTGTTTATGTATTATATGTCTATGTAAAGTAATGACTGTACTGGCTTGTTAGAAACTTGACTTAAAGTTTTGTTTTTTCTTATGAAACAAGGCTAAATAAATTGACTCTACCACTGAAGTGTGTGCGTGTGTGTGCATAAGACTAAACGGCTGTTATACAGAAAGAAATTAAAAAGAAGGTCAAGGAAGAAATTGGCATGATGAACCTCATTTGAAAAAGACAAGTCTGCACAAGCTGCTTAAAAAAGGGATCCTCTTGTCAGGGTGTTTGTAGTGGTCAGGAGAACATTAAATGTTAACAGGTAGAAAGGAACAATGAATATTCAGGCTGGACAATAAACACTTGATTAATGACTGTCAGACTTTCACAAATGTTTAATTCTCAGCTGACGGCCTGATTTTGACCGTTACAAAAGTGAAAGGTAGAGGGCCAAATGACAAAAGAATAAAGTTAGGTCTTAACATTTGAGGACAAAATTATGCAACAAAACCACTGTTAAACCACTTAACACAATAACTGGATAAATATTTGCCTGACTCACAATTCATGGTATGTGTGACGTGAGGGAAAGTTACATCGCTATGGTTGCGCACAAGGCTCGAGGTCACTCACGTGACACAGACGTGTTTGATAACCAACTGCGTACTATTAGGTTAGAAAACCAGTAGGCAACATGCTTAATCCTTCAATCTGATAGTGCACTTCATATGTGTCACATTGTCATTCTCAGTGTAAAATTATATCTTTATCTAAGCCAAAAAGTTTAAAGTTATATATTTATGTTTTTATGGTGGGTGTAATTGTAAAGCAAGTCATGGTTTTGATGAAATAATACAATACAACTTTCAGTACAATGGCCACTTCTTGTTTACCGTAAACATCTCTTTAGTATGGCCTGCCATTGTAAATATAGACCACTAGTTACAGAGTATACTGCATATATTGTTTCAGCTTTAAAACTCATAATGGGTCAGTGAATTGAATGTGCCTTTGACATCATACACGTGTTTTTGAGTGTGGACAAGGCTTTAACGTGGGATTATTGTAAGTTTGCTTTAACACTCTTAAAACATAAAGTACTTATTATGCCTGTATACCCTGGGAACCAGCAGATTCTACAAAAAAGAATGGGCAAGATCTGTCGAATACTCAGTATAAAAGAAACTGATGTAATTTCAAAGTAGATGATACACTGTGAGAAAAAAAAAGTTGTCTGATATCCGTTCATACTGTGTACAGAAACTTCTCGGTTTCTTTTGTAATTCCCACCACTTTTCTTTTTCTTAAACACACACGCACAAACCAAGGGGTTACAGATTGGGGATTACCAATTGCGGACTTGTCTTAAGGGATAAACCACAGGGATAAAGCCTCTCTCTGACCAGCCTCCCTGAGTTAAGACAGAAGAATAACCAGAAAGGGAAAGGGAAGAGGACGGATAATTTGTAGAGTTACATTACTTCTCAAAAAGAGGAAAAGGTAAGATACTAAAGGATACTTTTTATATTACTGTCTCTCACCATTAAATTGCAACAAAGTACTTTCTCGTTCTTACATGTTCTAGGCCTGATTAACTTCTGTAATATTGGTAATGATAACAGTTTCCTGAAATTGAATCCATGGAATGATTAGTTTAAGTGTGTATAACAAAAGCCTACAGCAAACAATAACTGAGGTTTTAAGTTTGATTAGTTTTACCTGATCAAATTATATTGATTATATTTGATTATTTTCTTGACCTGTGTTGTAATTTTACAAGATCAGTTGTGTTTGTTCTCATGCCAACAGCAACAGTATGAGAACTGAATTTGATTTAAGTCTGCAGGCTATTTTAATAACATGGATAACAGAACCCATCGAAGTATCTTTGTCTGTTGTGTTTCTCACTAATAGGCCAGAAAACTAATTGGCAATGTGCAGCTTAAGCAGCTCCGTCACAGGCATTACATTTATGCTTTAAAACAATGCACCCTCCGTCCTCAGGTCTCTCTCCCTCACAAATGCCTTTCTTTCTTCCATAAGAGTATTATCCAAAGATTTCTCATGTGCCCAGAGCAGTGCTGTATTATAAGCACCTCTACTAAGGCCCTTGGTAAACTAACTCATTGTATACCATAGTTATCAAAAGGCTCAATAAACCATATTATTGAATATTATTTGAATATTAATTCAATTCAATTCAATTTTATTTATATAGCGCATAGTTATATAGCGCATAACAAAGTTATCTCAGGGCACTCTATCGCATGGAGCCGGTCGAGACCAACTTCGACAGACAAAGACCCAACGTTCCCACCATGAGCAGCACTAGGTGACGATGGCAAGGAAAAACTCACTTTTAACAGGTAGAAACCTCGAGCAGAAGCAGGCTCTAGGTGGGCGGTTATCTCTGACTCAACCGGTTGGGTTGAAAGAAGGGGGGGGGAGCAGGAGGAAGGAGAACATACAGTAGTGCAGTATAACAGTAATAGCAACCTTGGGAAGGAACACGGGGGCAGCAGGAGCAACCACAGATCCAGACTCTGCAGAGGAGGCAGAAACACCTGCAGAAATCTTTAAGAGAGAGAGAGAGAGAGAGGGGGACGAGAGAAGCACACAGCTAGGGGAAGAAGGTGAATTTGTGACAAGCATATTAGAAAATCATGTAGAGATTTGGTTATGGGGATTCCTGAAAAACCAGATGTGGCACTTTTCAATGTTATTATCTAGTAATACTTGCTCAACTTGTTTTTTTCTGCAAGCAGTAAGTCCTCCAAGTGACCAAAAACCCACATCTAATCTTGGAAGTGGGATGGATACGCAGTTTGTCTACGACCTTTTAGGGTAAGAAATACCAATGCGCTATGTTTTGGCCAAGCCGTAGCTTAACCTTTGAACCTCCAAGCTTCTCTTAAATCTAGACTATTTTCCATTCCGATGGATTCCTGCCTTTATCATGTCAGAACTTCTCCTCTCTCATCTCTTTCAGGGAAAATGCTTGGTTGTACATCAGCGCTACCTTCGTGGTGTTGTGGATTGTCGTGTGGCTGTACAGAGACAGCCTGGAGATTGATAACATGACTGACAAGTATGTCTTTGTGACCGGCTGCGACTCGGGCTTCGGAAACCTGTTGTGTAAGAGGCTGGATCGCAAAGGTTTCCGCGTTCTGGCTGGCTGTCTCACAGAAAAGGGAGCTGACGATCTGAAGAGGGTGGCGGGGCCTTCTTTGAAGACTTTCTTGCTGGATGTGACCAGTCAGGACAGCATCCAGAAAGCCATGGAGTGGACCAAGAAGCAGGTTGGCGATAAGGGTGAGAGATGATGTTGCATTACTTACATACAAGATGAGTTTGTTAATCAAATTTCACAAGGCAGATCTGTAACCCGAAACATCTTCTTCCACCTTTTGTCTTTCATATCCTTTGCAGGACTTTGGGGTATTGTGAACAACGCTGGACGCTCATTACCCATGGGTCCTTCAGAGTGGATGAAAGTGGAGGATTTCCACAGTACGCTGAACGTCAACATGAATGGTGTGATTGCCATGACGGTGACTTTCCTGCCCCTCATCAAAATGGCTCGCGGGCGTATTGTAAACGTGGCATCAGTGCTGGGCAGGGTGGCTGCAAACGGCGGTGGATACTGCATCTCCAAGTTTGCAGTGGAGTCTTTCTCTGACTGCCTCAGGTAAGACCTCCACAGCCTCATCAACATTAGATAAGAGCGCATTAGTCCAGATATTCTGTTTTTCTCCTTTCGAAAGACCAGTATAATACTAATTAGAAGGACAAATAGTCATTCAAGTCATAATCTTCATATCTTCATTGTCCCATGAGGGGGATTTGTATTGCAGAGAGGGTTTTATATTAGACATTTTCAGCAATATAAAAGACAAGTAGCAGACATCAAGAGCAATAAAACACATTCCATCCAACAAACTGCAGTAATACACAAAACACAGGCAGACAACTATCGGCTGATGAGACCAGACAGGGAAGAATATTGGTCTTTCTCACTGCTTCTGAATGATTTAATGTAGCTTTACGTTTCCTTAAACCAATACCCTTTCTGCTGTTTGTTTACTAGATCTTCTCTTATGTTTTCATTTTTTACACTCAGCCTACAAAGCCCATTTCTAAAATAAAACATTCATGCAAAAGGTTGCAGCCCTTGTTGCAAGCTCCGTTATTTAAATAAAACTATGATTTGTCATGCACGACGCTATTCTACACGACATTTCGGTTTGCAGGAGAGATATAAACTACTTTGGAGTCAAGGTGTGCATCATTGAGCCGGGGTTTTTCAAGACTGCAGTGACGAGCCTCGACCCCCTCGAGAGGGAGCTGCACCGCCTCTGGAACCAGCTTAGCCCTGAAGTACAAGCCAGCTATGGAGACAAATACCTTGATAAGTGTAAGTATGCAGGCTGGGAGTGAGCACAAATACTTTATCCGTATCTGTTTTTGTTTTACGTTTGTGATTTTTGATCCCAATCTCTGTTGTCAGAAAAAGCGTCAAACAAAAATCTGATTTGTATACTGGATGTTTTTAAATTATAATAAGAGCTTTAAAGTCACCATGAAATGGGATCGTTTGCTATTTTTTCATAACAAAATGCCCCCTCTTTAGCAATGAATGCCAAAATGTGAGAGCACTTTTTCCTACTATTTCTGTATAAAAATCACATTGTTTATTATTTCCTGAAGACGAGCTGCTCTGAAGGCAACATAAAAATTCCAACCGAAAATACAGTCACCTACTTTTCAACAATCTTAAACAATGTATACTGTACATTATGGTTAGGGCATTGTCAAAAGGCTGATTCATTGTAACTTTAAAATATCGTGACTCTCACTCTCCGTATACAACATTTTCATTTGTCCTCATTTTCAGACATCAAGATCCAGCGTTTGATCATGAACGCGATCTGCGACTCTGACCTCACCAAGGTGACCAACTGCATGGAGCACGCTCTGACTGCTGCCTACCCACGCACCAGATACAGCGCCGGCTGGGATGCCAAGCTTCTGTGGATCCCCCTCTCTTACATGCCTTCCTGTGTAGTTGACATTGGGCTGAAGCTGGTGCTGCCTCGTCCTTCAAAGAGCGTTTGATTCATGAGCCTTCTGATATCATTTTGACACAGTAGGGAGGTTGACTAATCTTTCAAAATACCGAAATTCCTTATCTCCGTTGGCCATGCAATGATATGACAGTTATTATTATATTTATATGTGCATAATTCTTCCTGTCTAATGTCTGCTTGACACATTTAGACAACAAGAAAGACGACTGTATTGTATAATTTACTGTTAATTATTGTTTTGTTTGTTAACACTGCTGTGCCTTTTGACACTGTTATTTATGGCCCTTGATGCGGATGCTGTTAAACATCAGAGGCTAAATAAACAGGATTTTACTATCAAGAAACAGTGTTTCTCAAAATGTATTTTTAACTCAAATAAATGAAACAGCTAAAAGTTCTACCATGAAAAAATGTATCTAAATCTGGGTTTCAACATGTGCACGTCACAATGGTTTTTAGATAGACTTGTTGGATGTGACCGAAGATCCAGACATGAAAACGCATTTGTTGGGGAGTTTCATGTTTTGATTTGGAGTGGTGCTCCACTATGGGGTGAGACTCTATCACTTATGAAGCATATTCAAACGGAGAATCTCAAAGCGATCTAACTAACAATGAACTTTTCGGTAGCTCCTGACAACAATGTGATGTGCTTTAATGGCATGACATTGTTATGTTGTTAGCTTCATACAGAGAGTCACGTTGAAAGCCAGAACACTAGAACAAGTGCTTCACCAGGATTTAGGATCAGTCTGCCTGCTTACAATTAACATTAGTTTATATTCCGCAATATGGAAATCCTGTGAATGGAAATTTTTACCAGGTGGTGCTAAAAATTGTGAATCAGAATCAGGTTTATTGCTGGTAGATTTACACACACAAGACATTTGCTGCAATTAACGTACTAAGCAGAGAATAAAAAGAAGTCCAAAGTGAGTGCTGCAAGCCAAGAAGCAAAAATAGAGAAATGACAATTCATTAAGGAAAGATATAACAAAAATAAAAAGGAAAATGTGTGCAATATGACTATTATTTTAATTAAAGGGCTGTACAGTTTTGTGCAGGGATGTGCAAAATATTTACCAGTGTCAGTGTTTGTTGATGGGGTCCGCTGCAGGTGGGAAGAAGCTGTTCTTGTGGTGTGAGGTTTTGGTCATGATGGACCCCCCTTGTGCCAGGGGGGAGTGTCTGAAACAGTTTGACTCCGGAGTGGGAGGGGCTTTACAAAAAAAAAATGAATAGAGGCAGTAGAGAACAAGGTGGTGAAGAGTCTGGAATGCTTTGGTGACATTGCTTCTTTTCTTTTTTGTTAAAATTTCACTTTTCTGCTGACGAAATCCCAATTAAATTGGCCAACTTTCATAGGCAAGCTGTTGAGCTTGGGCATAATATTAACACAATTTCAGCCCTCACAGAAACACAAAAATACATCACGGTTTCACAATGAATGGGCTTTGGTCTCCTCTAGCTTGTACAAAGTTTCTCCTTACGGGTTTTGTATGACATTTGTTATCATGCCTCTTTGTTGTAAATGAAGAACGTTTTAGGAAAAAAAGATATCGTAGACCCCCGCTACATTCAAGTGCTCCTCGGAAAATGTAAAAACGTAATATTACCTCGCGCTTATGTTCGGTCATTAATAACGAATTTTGTATTCCAGTTCATATTCAATAATGTATTATTTAAACAATAAAGGCTATCGCTTAGGCAATGCGAAAAAAAAGTGAATGTTTCGACATTACAAGATAACCGACGACACCCGAAGGCAGCAAAACTTCTCCCTGTCTTTGACAGGTCAGTGACCTCACAGGAGCCGAAAAGCAACCGCCAGCTTTCTCTCCTGTATTCTTTCTCGCCGTCAAACCAGCGACCAGAGCGGATTTGAGGCCGTCGTGTCTCGCAGCCATGAACTGTCTGAGAGCGCTGCGTCTGTCAAACTCTGTACAACAGATCGTCAAACACACGGACGCCGCGAAGAAGGTTTTCATCATCCAGCCGGCATGTTGTCTCAGCACAAAATCAGCAACCGCGTACCAGCGGCGGCCGCCTGCACACTTCCATCATTTCCATCCCACAATGTAAGTGTCAACACCTTCCTGCTGGGGTGGATTCTCCCACAGGCGTCATCCACACTGTTAATGACTTTTACCTTCGACTCTTATTATATTTTTGGTTATCACATATATGTTTTACCAGTGTGAAACCTATGTTCTTCTTAATATTTACAACCTATGTTCTTATTGGTGTGAATGCTTGTTATGTTAAACCCATGTCCTTCTGTCTTATTAAATTAAATTAAATGTATTAACCTTGTTATTCCGTTAACTAGTTCTAGTTTTCAACGTAGAAACTTCATTCAAACATCAACATTTCCACCTCAATTGGGAATGGTGAGCTTGTATTTTTCTTATTCATAACATTAATAATTTCCGAGATATCCAAGGTTTTCCAGGAAATGTTCCCCATTCAAATTAGGTTTTTTCAATTATTTTCTACTCATTCATACTTTCAGCTATTGAACTCCATTCAAACATCAAAATGTTCCACATTCTGGGTGTTATTTAACTTTTTCAAATCCCATTAAAAATGTTCTAAATATTAAACTCTCCTTGAAACTTTGTTATAATGGGAGTCAGTAAGAAAAGCCTTAAAACCCAACCTCTTCCCACTCATTCATACATTAACGTAAACACTCCATTCAAACTTTCAAACGTTCCCAAACCAACGTCAAACATCAAATAGATGTAGTGCAATAAAATATAAAATATTTCCCTCTGAAATGTAGTGTGGTAAGAGCAGAAAGTGTCATGAAAAGACAATACTCAAGTGAAGTGCAAGTACCTTAAATTTGCACCTTAAGTGCACAGTACACAAGAACGATAGCTCTCCTGTTTTCAAGTTTGCTCTTCACTTCATTAGGAATGTCCGTTCACAGTCCTGCAGCTCCCCCAGAGTGGAAGACATGCTTTTCTACACCATCACAGAGGGAAAAGAGCAAGTCCCCATTTCATACTTTACCTCCGTAAGTAGCTAAAGGAACACCCAACAATCCCCAAACCAAGTATCTATCTATCTATAAGTCATTATCATGTTTTCTTCTGGTCCATTGTTGTTTGCAGGCCCTGAAGAAAACTGGCCTTCACCCCTCAGACCCTCGTCTGAAGGACTGCATGGAGAACCTTCGACAGGCTGTGAACGAATCTGTTGGCGAGGTGATGATGGACAGAGACCTTTTCCACAGGTGAGGCTTTACTGGCTCCACATCACCCATATGCAGTAGAGCTCCGTGGTGTTTAAGCCACCAAAATATTATAATATTATAAATATTATAACTCTTTCTAAGAACCTTCTTGTGAAGAACTAGCATGTAACTGAAGTACACTCACCATGTAGAGAGAGGACACAACTCGAAACAAACACTGTGCTTATCTGACAAACTGTGCAATTGTATATGGAAATACACAAATACATAGTTCATAAAAACAGATTATTTACTAAAACAAATTCTACTGGCGCCACCCCATTCGCCTAAATTAATGGCTCTCCCTTGACAAACCCCTGCTCAATGCTGTAGCACAGGTACGGATGTACCGTGTACTGATGTTCTGTGATTTTATTTTCTGTGTGTACTTTGTCAAAAGGCAACAAATGAGCTATTTCCCATTTTTACATAATCTGAGGGATTCTAATACAGCGGATCAGCAACTCAAACACAGGGACTCAACCTTCTGACAGCTCAAGAATTATAGATTTAATAACATAGAAGTTTTACACTAGATTTGTCTCACTTTGTTGCCTGTTTCTGGGAGTTTTGCTCTTCTTCAACGCCCCTCAAAATGGACTGGCATCTAAGTAATGACTCTCTGATGGTGTTTTATTTTCCATTCACCACCCAGTGCAGGCATGAGACCAAACTATTTTTAGTCTGACCTTCCAACAACAATCCATTGTAATGAAGGATTTGTTGCATATAGACCTGTGGCCTGGCTGTCTCGCTGCCTCTGTCTTCAACACATACTTAACATTTCTGATTACTTTATGACACGTTTAAGGACAGTGTGGTCAACATAAAGATGTGGAGGTTGGTAGGATAGGAGCTTGACACAGTACCATGAACACATTCATGATGTAATGCAATGTAATGAGACTGACTGAAAGGTCTTGATTCGACTTTGTGGTAGTTTTTAAGGCTGTAGTTTGTGGTGCGCTTCAATTAAATTGCAATACTGCAGAGCGGTCATGCCATTAACCCCATTAACCAAAACAAGTCATTAATCATGCATGCCAACACTTTAGTAGAAGCTAACATGTGTGAATAAACGCTCATGATTTGCACTACATGTGGTGAAAAATTCTTTTTAATTGGTTAGTCAAATCCTGGAGGTGTGAAAGTCGCTATGTAGCGTGCGTCAGGGCATGTCAGCTTTATTTACTGTCATGTTGGTCAAAGCAAAGGCCTGTGCCTCAGACTGATAGCTTGCAGCTGCTGCTCTGCACTGACACCAGCGAATACACACACACACCACATGCAATATGTTACACTTGGTAACACAATCTCTATACTGAGTTCACTTTTGTCAAAACTGTTCAGACAGTTCTCTGCAGCACAGCACAGGACAGCACAGTTAATCTCACATCCAAAACAACCTGTTTCATTACAGTATGTATCACTGTTGTCTTTCATGTGTCTTTAAATAATTTATTTAGCATAATCCAAGATTCCATTTGAACAAAAACTGTAAAAATAAATCATAAAAAAATAGTGCTGTCCATACTGTATATATTTAACCTATGGTGTATTCAAACTACTGTACCTATATTTTGGTAACTGCTGCATGTGGTCACACTATTCATACTGTAAATATTTTCATATTACCACATATGTACATTATTCTGCTCTGGTTAGATGCTAAACTGCACTTCATTGACTCAGTACTTACACTCTGTGCAATAACAATAAAGTTGGTTGTGCTACCTAACAGTATATGTCACTTAAATTAATCCGAATAGCTGCAATATGCTACAGTAGGCTTTATTATTTTGCTGTTTTTGCACAGAGTAATTCCCAGAGGCCAAACTGAAACTGAAGTAATTCCAGTAATTCAATTCAAAACTATACACATTTTCTATACCTACTTGAATAGATTAGATACAGATATGAAAATACAAGAATACTAGTCAACCCTGCCTTCTGCATTTGACCACAAGATCTCATCAACATCACACCTTATAACCTCTCTTGCAGCACACTTAGAAAAGGAAAGGAATGTTTTTGCATGCCCGATCCATCCCTGGCAATCTTCTGCAGATATGTCCAGACATCCAGCATTCATTGCGTCCAAGCGGGACATCGGATCATGTGACTGGTGGTCATAAACTTTTCGCTTCCATGAGCTTGCGTTAACCTTTATGGGGTTGGGGAATGCATTAAGTAAGGTGGAAGGAAAAGTAACACCACCTTGGATGGGCTGTAAACCACTCTGTGACTGGAGGAGTCACAGAGGGGTCACAGAGATCGTCCAATACAATTACAAAACCTTCGGGATTCATCATCAAGACCTGAAAAAAGGCAATCAATTAGGAATTAATGCATTTTTATTTTATTTTTTTGTAGCAGCATGTAGCAAATTGCAGTCTAATTTATGAAAATTGAGTTTTGGTGGTTGTTGAGTTTGAGTGAGATAAATGTTCATTAAGTTTGAAAGATGTGGTCTTTGAATTTTATGTCAAGGCAATGAAAAGGGATCACATTGACATCTGCTGTGCTGACTGTGGGAAGAGTTTTGAATTGTGGACTCAGTATTGACAAATGTGTTACCAATTGTAAAAAATTGTAAAATCAAAGAAAGTACTTAATTTTCAGCAAGTACCTCTTCATCATGTTGTTTTTCTTTCAGGTGTGTCGGTGGAAACATCGTCCTGCTTATCCAGGCCTTCAGAAAGAAATTTATCATCCCCGAGTTTGACGTGTTTGCACAAAAGATAAATGAAATCTACAACAGAGTGCAAAACCAAAGTGAAGGGAAGGTAGGCATTTGCTATTGTTTTGTACCTTATTGTATAGAAAAGGAAAATGTACTACGTGCATGCATCAAATTAAATACTGAATGTGTATGGAATTATGAGACAGAAAATGCTGACTCCTCCTTACTCCATCTTCTTGTTCATGCAAAATCATCTGCTACTAACACCTCTGCTGCAGTACTTTTAGTTGTGACACTTACACCTTCATGTTACACTGATTTTCACTGTGGTTCTCTTGTGTTTTCCAACTTTAGGTTGCGGACTACATCCCCCAGCTTGCCAAGTTTAGCCCAGAACTCTGGGGTGTGTCTTTGTGTACAGTGGATGGCCAGAGGTAAGAATGGAAGAATTAACTTGTTTTTCTTCCTACAGAGTGAGACTGTTTTGTGATATTGATGTAATTTTGAATTTATAACATTTTGAATATTTATCATTTAAGTTTTTAGCTCTGAGGATAAGCTGTAAGTTGTGCTTGCTCTTTCCCTTATTTGTACCACTAAAATGCTCTTGAGTAAGACACCTAATCCTCAAAGTGCCCCAGTGCTGCTGCTGAGTAGCCGACAGACATGACTGTGTTAGTACAGAGCAAGACTGCGAGTGAAACCGGAAACAATATTTTCTATATTCTTTGGTTCTTATATGTCTAATGTGACTTCTTCCTCCAGGCACTCAGTAGGTGACACCAAACAGCCGTTCTGCCTGCAGTCCTGTGTGAAGCCCCTGCAGTACGCCATCGCCGTCCATGAGGCCGGAACAGAGAAGGTTCACCAGTATGTCGGCATGGAGCCCAGTGGACTAAAGTTCAACATGCTCTCGCTTGATGATGAAGGTGTGTAAGGCTGTCCTGCTTACATCACCCGGTGTGAGGAAATGACACTTCTAGTTTGAACTGGCAGGAAAAGAAATGTATGAGATATCTATCTGATTCACTGTCTGCATCTGTGTTATTACTCACTAAATGGATATTGTCTCCCTTCAGCTAAAACTGTGAATGGTGAAATTATATTTTCACTACGTCTGTTTCAAAGCTTTTGTTTTTGCTACCATACAAGCAAGAAATGTAGCTGTGGGCTGTGGCTCCAAATATAAAATTGCACATTTGAAGTGCAATCAATCATTTTCTCATGCTGTAAGTATTGTAAAGGTCAGGCCATTTCTCTCTTCTCTTCTCATACATTTACAATTATATCATAATTCAAGCTCCAGAGCCAACACCATCAGGTGGTAAATCAATTATTCCAATAATAGAAGCTTAGTCTGCAACACATTTTTTAATCAACTATTCATTGGAATACTTGCAAATGCAAAACAAATTCAAAACATTTGCTGGAAGTTAGGCATAAAGTAGATTAGAGTTTGGATATTATTTGTTATGTTAGATATTATTTAATGTAGAACTCCTCATCATCACTGTGTGTTATGTCGCTGACCTTTCTCCCAGATAAACCCCACAACCCCATGGTGAACGCTGGAGCCATTGTGATCAGCTCTCTTATCAAGGTAAACACATGGACCTGCATGGCCTAGTGTGAGATAGTTGAGTCAGCACAAACAGTAAGTCACTCTCCTTTCAGTACAAAAAGTCAGTGTCACAGAACATTTTACAAACTGTTACTTGTACTTTGGAGAAACACAAGTGTAAGGTTTCAGAAAAGGACAAGATTCCCACCGGTCATGGAGTTTGTGGAGTGTTAATACATTTTGCGGGACTTTTGACTGATAGTCAGCAAAACTCATTCATTATAGAAGGTCACAATATTTGAACATACTAAAATGTTTTCTGATGACTGCATACACATTTATAGAACACATTAGTCAGTTATTGCCATAATTTCTTGCTTTTATTGACACATTTCTCATTACATTAAAGTGATTTTAAAACTAGAACATCTTGTTTTTGTTTTATAGAAAATCTGGGAATTAGGTTAAATTGTGAACTAAGTCTCGCCATCCCCATATGGCTCCGTAATGTGCAGTATGTTCTAGTTTAGAGCCTGCAGGTTGTTTAGTGAGTCAGTCGATGTAATGATGATATTCAGGACAAAGCCTGGGGGAAATTTCATAAAGAAACAAGTTTCTTTTAAACATCCTCATCTATGAAATGTTTTGAGAAATCTTATCTTACTGAGAGAGCAGGCCTTTTTCATGGAAGACATTTTGACACAGTAGGAAAACCGCAGGTGTAAACAATGAAGTTAATGATTTCTAAATCCCATTTATCTGCTTCAGTTTCAGGGTCCTGGTATTATGAATACTGGCTTACTGTCATGGCTCACTGGGACACTGGAATACAACTGAGCTATCATTAAGTGTTATTAGTAACACCTATGTTTTTCCTATTATGACAAGTCAAAATATCTGCTGTGAAAAAGGCCCAAATGACCGACTTCTTTAACATATTCACAGCTTGTCTTGCAGATTCAAATCAGAAAAAGCAGGATCAACAATTTTACGTTTTTCCACAGTTGTCTGTTTTCCTGTTTTGTGAGATGCTCCCTGAACTCTACTTGAGCTCTGTGGTTTATGATCACTGGCCATCTTTCCTCTTGCTGTGCCAGCTAATAATTTGATACAAAATTATGCAATCAGCGACACGTTTATGTATTGTTTCACATTGTGTAATGAGTAGTACGGAAGTGATTTTCAGTGTTCATGAATATGGGAGCGTGGCAATTACAATCAGCATATTTTTATACAAGCAAATTACTCTGACTTTGTTTTCAGCCTCGTTCGAATAAGGCGGAGAAGTTTGACTATGTAAGTAGGGTGCCTCTTCTCTTCTCCGTTTCTTCTCTGTTAAGACCATGCATATGATGATCTCAGTGGTCAGACATCTTCTGCAGTGCACAAACAATTTTCTCTTTGTTCACCAAGGTTATGGAGTTCGTGAAAAAGATGGCAGGCCAAGAGTATGTGGGATTCAGCAATGCCACGTGAGTGTACTGTTAAATACATTTGAAGTATTTTACGTTAACATATCTTCGTTTAGCACACCTAGACTGAAATGCAGCGATAGGTAAACTGCCTGTCCGATGCCCTATTGCATTATTGATGTTTCAGTATTGACCACTCCTGCCTCTCCGTCTCAGTTTCCAGTCAGAAAAAGAAACAGGCGACAGAAATTTTGCCATTGGATACTACATGAAAGAGAAGAAGGTCAGTCAGAGTGCTGAAATAGGATGATGATGCAGGATGATAATTTGAGGTTAAAGCAAATTATTTACATACCTATGTGAAACTGAGGTTTGCATTTATGTGTGTTATTGTGACGTAAGTTGGCACATATAAATGGGTCCACAACAAACTATTCCTGTATTTTAATTTACAGGTTTAATCTGCCAATTATTCTCGTCATTAATTGAGTAATTATTTAGTCTATCAGAAACTGTAAAAAATGCAATTTTCAAGTGTTTTCAAGTTTCATATATATATATATCTTTATATATTATTTATATATATATATTATCTCTAGCCTCAAAATACAATTTAATCTTTTCTAAATTAAATTTGCAGTAAAATATATATATTTTAAATCATCATTCAATCCATTTTTGCTAGACCTTTGAGGCCAATTGAAATTCCTTCTTCATGGCCTCTTCATAAATCTCCCAATCTGACCTTTTAACCCTGGGAGCTGTGTTGTTGTGGGCATTGGTCCCAGGGAGAGTCTTCTAAGAAAAACTGATCCCATTTAAGGGGCCAAACTAAGAGAGAGCCTCATTATTGACTGAGAATTCATAGTATATCTGAACAGTCCTAGACCAACCAGCATACTTCACTCAAATAGTGATGATGATTACATTTCATTTACCAGTGTTTTCCTCCGGGAGCAGATATGATCGATGCCCTGGACTTCTACTTCCAGGTAAACGTCTCTAGCAGTCATGAAGAATCATTAAACAGACATTTGTTGTTCTTGTGCAGCCTGATATTGATTTAGCTGTAATGAAAATAGTTTCAATAGCTTTGACCATGAACTGGTCCACTTTTGGTCTAAGCTTTGCTCCGTCGAGGTGACCTGCGAATCAGGAAGTGTCATGGCTGCCACTCTGGCCAACGGAGGGATCTGTCCAATCACAGGCGAGCGGGTCCTGAGTGCCGAGGCGGTCCGAAATACTTTGAGTCTCATGCACTCATGTGGAATGTATGACTTCTCTGGCCAGATGGCCTTTCATGTGAGTAACACTAGGAAGTAACCGAACCATCTCACCACCCCACTGACACAACAGAAATGACATTCGCTAGAAGATGAATCAGTGTTCAGTCAGTGTCATCACTTAGCATTTGCTGTGAAGTAAATGCTTCTTCATTTGTTGACCTGAAACAATTTGCTCTCATCTCCCAGGTGGGCTTGCCGGCCAAATCCGGGGTGTCCGGAACAGTACTGCTGGTTATCCCCAACGTCATGGGAGTGATGTGTTGGTCTCCTCCACTGGACAGAGTTGGAAACAGCGTCCGGGGAATACACTTTTGTCAGGCAAGACCAAGAGTTACAGTTTGTCTTTTGTGCCTTTTGCATTTGGACTCTTTCTGGTTACGGAGAGGATGCTTAAATAAGGTCACTATGTGCATCAAATCGCTCTGATGTTTTTGTTATTGATGCCTGCTACAGTGTCTTTACAGTGTTTACAGTGGTGTTTTTTTATTGCCACTAGATGGCACCAAAGTCTGAAATCTTACATGTAGTGGCTTTAATTGCTAAATGAAGCAATGATGACCTGCTTAGTTACACAAATCAATGAATGTTAGTGAACAATGGACTTTCTACTCTAGCTAAGAAACCTCCAAGTTTAGGATCAAACAATCAATATCATCAAAATCAAAATAAACTCTGTAGCTGCCTTACAGAGATCTAGAACTAGAGCAGAGTTACTTGTGGATTTGACATCTTAATAGGTCTGACTTTTCTGTTAAACCTTTGTTCATCTTGTTCTGATAAAGAGCTTTATTTGATGACATTACAGTTTTCCTTGTCTTCAAACATAGGCTATCATACTGTATCTTATCATCCTCAGGAGCTCGTTTCACTGTTCAATTTCCACAATTATGACAACTTGAGGCACTTTGTAAAGAAGCAGGACCCTCGCAAACAGGATGGAGACGACAGGGTTTGTTGCTTTCTTAGTTTGTTCTTTTGGTTTGTTTATTGTGTTGTTTGCCTCTATTGTTCATGTTACTTTCCGTGTATTTGCAGAACAAGTCTGTTTTCAGTTTGATGTTCGCCGCCTACAGTGGAGATGTGTCAGCCCTGAGGAGGTACATTATCAGCAAACCTGATTATTATTTGTATTATATAACAGATGACCTTGAGAATGTCAAAACCTGAGTACTGAAAAACATACAGTAAAGTGTAGTACACAGCTTCAGTACTCCTTGGCACTTATTTTTAAGTGTACTTAAGTGTGTGGAGCTGTACTGGGGGGTGAACACCATTTTTCCAAAAGATTTTATGTCTTATTGATGCTTATGGAGAGCGCTGTCAAACCCTTCAGTCCTAAATTTCCCACAGGTGCTTAGTTGAGTTGATATTTGCTGACTGTAAAGACCTCAGTTTATGATTCACACTATTCTCTCCTTATATTATACTTGCACTGTATGGAAGCAGTCCAGGGTGTACTCGCCTCTCGCCCATTGTCAGCTGGAATAAGCGGTTTAGATAATCGATGGATGTATCAAAGAAAGTATTGTTGAACTGTACCTAATCATTCTTTCAGGTTTGCTCTCTCATCCATGGACATGGACCTGAAAGACTATGATTCTCGAACAGCGCTACATATCGCTGCAGCGGAGGGTGAGCTCCCCGTGATCTGTTTGTCTGTGGTCCTGATATTTATTGAATGAGCAACCCTAAATTAGTTCCTCAGGCCAAACTACAAAGCAGCCAGGCTGCAAATCTATGTGACCGCTGAGCAAAAATAAACGTTCTAGCACACTTCCTCAGCTCTTAAAGGTCAACGAAGGCATTGAAAAGCAAAACATTTCTCCAACTCCAATAAAACACAAGACAATGACAGATAACATATTTAATATAACTATTCAAAACAGTGTCACACTACTTAAAGGCCCTACTGTATACACCCATGGTACACTTGTTCACCTTCTCAGGACTACGTAGGCGTGTATATTTGTTGCACCTGGTAAGCAGGGAGAAGTTACATCTTCATCATCCTTATTGGTTCATGAATTCATGATTTATTTTTTCAGCACATACCAGGTCTGTAACCACTTGCTCTGGCAGGCTCGGTGTGCTTTCAAGACGACAGCAGTTAGAAAGTTACTGATTTAATTTAAACCTTTAAACTTTTATAACACACCCACAAACGTCAATTAAACTAGGTTGAAATGATTATTGTATTTTGCTGGCATTGTATGTTGACACGTACATATATTGCTGTTCTTCATTCCCACCCTGTTCATCATTCAATCACCCAGTAGTTGTTTTGCTTTTATCTCAATGCGTCATCTGGCAAAAAGATTAGAGATTATCTGTGCCTGACACAGAAAAATAATTACTCTTGTTAAATTCTTTGTTTTGACACTCACAGCTGTAATTAGTGCTAAGTTAGTTTTCACTTCATTTGTTTTTGTGATTAACTGTAGAGGCAGAGCACCTTTGGCGAACACTATACAAAACCACTAATTAATCGGCTCACAAACCCTTACAGAGCACCATATGGTCGATTATTTATCTTCTGTTGTGGTCTAAGTGTATTCACAGCACAGATTTAATGCTCCACTGCAGTGTCTTCAACAGTAACATTTTTCAAAAAGTAATTTGTCATTTGTTTAGAAGATTAAAAATGTGCTTAGTAACTGTTTTCTTCCAAATGAAGAAGGCTTTGCACTCCTAAAGCTGATTCTGAGTTGGATTGTGGCTGATGGAAGTAGTCATACATAATTTTCTTTTCTTTTCCATGTACTTCGTATTTTTTAGATATAAGATAAACTTGTAAATCGTGAGTAGCTTGCTAGTTTGGGGCAGTATGAATTTTAGGGCTATGTTGCTGTTGCATTGCTTTTTGACAGCAAAGTGAAAAAAGTGTTTTCTGAGTTATCAAGAAAAGTTTGTCTCTATCTAATCCTACCTGGTGGGGAAACTATAAACCGCCGTCTGTTCTGTTTACTCTCAGGTCACATAGATGTGGTGAAGTTTCTTACTGAAACCTGCAAAGTTGATCCCTTTGTAGAAGACAGGTAAGATCAGCATCACTACTGGCTTTTTATCTTTAAGCTTTGAATGTCTTCACTGCTCCATATCTTTGTCCTTTGATCCTCAAAAAATATTTGAACTTCTAGTCTGTTTTTGTTGTTTTCAGACAGAATCAATTTCTAATCTTAGTGGGACGACCTGGTTTAAACATTTTTTTTTTACCATTAACTGAAAATGTACAATTATCTCTCAGAGCAAGACATACAAACATAAGCACATAAAGTAGGTGAAAGTAGCTTAAAGGATAATTCCAGTTTATTTCGACCTGGCGTATTTGAATCTATGATCAAATACTTAAATGTGCACCGCTGAAGATTCTCCGCCACAGTTTATCTGCCGATTTCTCTCTTCGTCTTTACCTTTACTCATTGCTGGTGCAGGTGGGGGAACACACCAGTCGATGATGCCATGCAGTTCGGACACAATGAGATTGTGAAGGTGCTGAAAGACTACCAGCAGGTCTGTAGGCAGCAGGGAACACGGCACACTGAGGCTGAGCATTCCTCGAAGCTGGACACCATCGAGGGCATGGTGTGACGTATTTTAAATACAGCCTCCACACTGTAACATGTCATGGCATTTGCGCATCTGTTGAGGTGTGAAATATATGAAGGTCCATGTAGCACATTAAATGTGTGCCAAACAAACATGAACTGTGCAAACTGCAGTAAAGGGGAAGGGTTAGCAGTCTAAAGGAAATTGGAATATAAAGTAGACAAATAAATACAATACAGACAATAGGTGGAGTAAACTGAATAATTTAAAATTAGTACCGCTGAAATATATCATCAACCCAGACACAATGTTCATGTTATGGTACGGTTCATGTTGGTTTACAACAGTACATTTTTACTGTTATCTGGTTTTATTATTCTATTGTACCTTGTTGGAACCTTTAATATGTCAAACTGTCTGATATATTTGGAGGCTAAATCTCAAATTTGGCTTATTGTAAAACTTGGGAGACAAGAAAAGGAGTTGTACATGGTCCCAATAAACATAATGTCGGATATATTGTATATATTATGTTCTTCAGCTGTAAATAAGTACACTGGATTTCTGATACGTAAATATATTATTATGCACAGTGCCATAAGATTTTTGCACATTTTAACTCTGCATAAACAACACATTTTAAAGAGTCATTTATTATGTGAAATATTTTGACATTGAAGACATTAAACATATTGTATTTATCTGCCACCCATAGTTTCATTTTGTTTTGATTTTATTAGCGTAGTCAATGCTTCGTGCAGTCAGCAATTTGTTATTAGATATTAAGCAGCATGTGCTAAATCAACTGAATGTAGGAATACATGATGAAGAAGCAGCAGCAGGAGATATCTACTGTTGTCACGAGGTGGTCGGTACTGAATTGTTTTAAATGCCTTTGAGTGTGCTTTGCATAATCATATTTTTTAGGAAACAGAGTAAATGATGTAGAGACATCCATCTGTGGCTACAAATGATAAAACTAACGTGCGCTCATGGCCAGCTCATTTTAACAGACTTTCCCTCTTCTTTATTTATAGATTTAGAGTTTATCAGTGTTGACAGGTTGTCCCTTTACTGACCTGGTTCCATATAGCTGATACAGTTTGACGGAGGTTTGATAGCTTCCACCAGATGGCACTGTTCCCCCATCTAATACATTTCTGATACCTCAACTGCTAAACCCACAGCATCAGATATAAGCAGCCGTGGATCCCTGCAGGAAAAGAACTTTACAGAGTATAGTGAGGTGGCCCTGACATCCAGAGAGACTGCTGCCACCTGTACAGACCACCTGCTTCAGCTGAGGAGACAAGACACCCCCAGCTAATAATAAAACACTGAGAAATAGTTTCTTTCAAACCGCTCTCATCTTCACACATTGTGTTTATTCCAAATATAATTGTTTGAGTCTGTTAGACCAATACCACACCTTCGTGGGAAAGACCCATATTCAACTGGATAATGAGCAGTATGGCAAAAATTGTAGACGTCCAGCTTTTTGAATGCTTAAAAGGGAAATCTGCTACCCATTTGCTCATTGATGTGAGCCCACTGATAAGAGTGGGACATTGCACATGGTGCTCTCTGTTTTCTCAAAAGCTTTCAATAAAATCGACCGTTTGTCGTCTACCTTGTGGAAGCTTGGGTTTCATGCAGCTATCTGCATAGATACGGTAACTAAGACAGCAGGAAAGGTATCAATCTGTGCTGTCTGACTGGGAAACTGGAAAAAGCTTTCCACAGTAATGACAGTGGTGGATCCACTACTCTACCTGGACAAAATAAATTGGGCCTCTTTATCACCATGGTAACCACGTGTAAGTTTGTGGATGACTTGTAGGTTTAACGAAACCACAGCAATAAAAGAGACCTTACTGAGCTGGAATTGGAATGAAATTTGAACCCCACAAGCTATTAACCAAATTTCAAAAGAAAATAGCCTGGACTCAGAAAGCAGGTATGAATTAAGGGCACATGTACTATGTCATCATAGTATATTATCTGTACTCCCATTCAGTAATTGTTAACTGTTAGGGAGCAAGTTTGTTTTTGAAGATAGGTGTTAATATTTTTAGACACCCTAGCAATGAGACTTTAAGGATGGCTATTTGATGCACTGCCATGACATTTTCTAGACATTCATGACCTCCAGAGCATGAATCCTAATGACCTTGGTAACACCATGAGGTTCACATATGTGGTTTTGAGTGAAATTTCTCAAAATATTGGATGGATTGCCATGAAATTTTGTACACACATTCATGTCCTCCACAGGATGAACTGTAATAACGTTAACGATGCTCTGGCTTTCAGGTCACATTTTTAAGTTGTCCAGTTTCTGTTAATGATCAAACCTGCAAAATTAATGACATTCCCATCAGCCTCAGATTTACTTTGTGTTTAATTCTAATTAGCAATTTTTTTGCACGCTAACACACTAAGATGAACATGATAGACATTTTGTTTCATGCTGGTAATGGAACTGTTTGACTATTTTCACATGAAGAATTTACAAAAATGCTTTAAGACCTCCAATTACTTGCCAATTAACTTCCAAAGTGACAAATAATTAGTGTGATAATGAGTGTGACAGTGTTGATGATTTATTTAGCCAACTGGAACTGTGTGCAGTGATTTAGCGGAGGTTGTTGTGGGACAAGATGTGGTCACTTGGCAGGTCAGCCTGGCTGTAGTGGGAGATAAGGGTGGACAAACCTGTGGTGACCAATGAGTCAAACAGAAAACACCAAAACTCAATGAAGCAACATCAAGGTTAATGCCGTCTGTGAGAGCACTTCTGAGAACATTAGGCAGAATTTATATTCATTGTAGCTTACCGCTGACAGTGTGTTAAAATTGGGAAGTGAACATTTTTCATCACAAAAACACAATTAGCCAAGCAGAATAAATATGAATGGGCTGTAATTAGTCCTACAAGTGAACTGTTTCACAGAGATATTATAGCTATATTAACACAAGTTCCATCGGCTGATAAAGTGGTTAAAATTTTTGTTAGCTTTTTGTGCTGATTAACTCGTGATTAACAACAGAAATAGAAGACTTATAGAACATTTAAAAACAGTTAGCACTTCCTTCAAAGTAAGAATTAAAATAAAAAAGTTACCTTCAAATGTTTTCATCCAAAATATAGTTTGACGTCAGTGCTACCACAATCTGATCACAGTTCTCTGTTATCTTGTTGTGGAAAGTAAGTGAGAACATTTACTCAAGTACTTAAAGTAACCAACAATCTATAAAGCCAAAATGCCTTTCACATGTTATTCATCAGTAATAAAAAAAAAACATGTAATTTTAAACAAGCTTTTTCCAAATCTTTTTTGACACATTTCTCTCCAAGCAATAAAACAAGTTTGGATGTTCCTCTCACTCGTGAGACATGCAGTTGGTGTTCCACTTAGCTTAAATTTACACCAGATGCCTGTGTTACAGCAGGACAATATGACAGGCATTTATTGTTGGATGCAAAGCCATCATCGCCACCATATGGCCACGCTGCTGCAGAGACAACATTTTTTCACAGACACACACGTACAAAGACCATATGGCTCCCAATGTACTGCCTGACCAGAGAGTCAGGATCTAATCCAAATTTCTTGACACATATACCTGCAATACCTGAGTGATCTGTTACCTCTCTTCATACAACCATATTTCTCTCTCTCAGGGAGTCTGAAACTTGTAACACAGCAATATATTATGTGTATATGTGTGTGTGTGTGTGTGTATATATATATATATATATACACTACCGTTCAAAAGTTTGGGGTCACCCAGACAATTTTGTGTTTTCCATGAAAAGTCACACTTATTCACCACCATACGTTGTGAAATGAATAGAAAAT
>JAVQJL010043412.1:0-23431 GCA_036024295.1 Nannoperca obscura | reverse complement strand
TATATGGCTCAGGAGAGAGGCAGACCTGAGCCTGTGCCCTATAATCGCTATATGGGCCTACCTATTTTAAACTACTTAAATAAAGATGTGGAAATGGGGTAAAATGTTATGGAAAAGTTAAGGAAAGGTTTTGGAAATTCATTGTTAAAATGTGTGTAAACCCTGTACCGTGCTTCTTCCTTGTCTCAGAGATTAACTAAGGGTAAAAAAAACTAATTCTCAACCACACCCATCAAAGAATATTAGCCTCGTTATTATAACAATCACATACTTTACCTTACATTTAAGTTGAGACCCAAAAGCATGACTCACAGATGGCCAATGGATTAAAGAAAAGGTGCTCTTGTTTGATGTGGCAGGCAAACACCTGCAACAGGCAGCCAAGTCCAAATGGGCAGAGATTCGCAGGCTGGGGTCATCAGCAGAGCAGGCAGAAAACAGGCACATTGCTGTGCTTTGGATGGCTTAGTGCACAATCTGAAAATCTGTAGGTGGAAATGAGCAGGTACTAGGGGGGTAACTGGGATCAGGTGGCTGTGACTGGCAGGAAAACACTGACGGCAACTGTAGGCACTGTAGGAAAGAGACAACAATTAATCAAAGGAGACTCTGGGAACGATCTCAAAGGACACCGCTCTCTATGTTTTGACATTTTTAATCGTATTGTGCAACCAGCTGTAAAAGACAAAACAGCTGCTGTGACATCCTTGATTGGCGTGTGGCATAAAGTGCAACATTGCTTGAATGTTTTAATCCAAAAAGTGAATGCAGCATTTGTCAGTGAGTGTTTACTTTTACACTTCAAATTTGTCTGTTTGGAGTTGCCATAACCAAGTTGAAAAGAGTTTAAAGGTACCCCTTCTTTTTCATTCTGGGAAATGTAGCTGGGTTAGAAAAATTTACCAAAGTGTGAATTAGAATTAGAATATGAGAATAAACAGAACGTAGCAGTCATAATACTATCAGATGATTTCAATGTCAAGCTCATCCCCGTCAAGTGCTGCCTCGCTATAAATGATTCAGCCGTTCCCAGAGGCAGGGAGCCATGCAGTATTTCCACATTAGGAGCTAATCCTTTTGAAGATGAAATACCTACTGAATGTATCTCTCGGTTGGCTACTGTACAATGCCAACAAGGATCAAATAGACTGCCTTGTTCTCAAGTAATAGGCCATTGAGGGAATATGCCAGAATGTGTACAATCACATTAATTGCCTGGCTGCTGAAGTACAATTATTTCCCTCTATTATCTCGACACACTAGAACGCTGAGCAGTCAACAAATCTAATAGTGGCTGCCCTCTGCCTGGCCAGAGAGGCCCCTCTATCACTGCTCAGCAGCCGCAGGGCACTGCAGGCATAATAGCAATCTCATTCCCTGCCACCCTGGGCTCAGCTGGCACCCAGGCAGGCTCTCCATCATCACTAGCATGCAGCACAAGATGATATTCAAATGGAGTGGACAATTAAAATGGATCACAGTGTGTACAAATAGTATTGGTCTACAAGTGTGCAAGAGTGTGACTGCATTAGTAATATGAAAGCAGGAAGGGTTGCATGGCTTCCTCGGGAGCGTTGACATGCTTCACACCATGCCAGTAGGATCGTGCTACTATGTGTGATCGCTATCGACAAGCTGATTTCATGAAAGTCAAGACTTTGCCTCACCAGCTGAGGGTTCTGGCATAAAACAAGACTGAGGAACTCTTCAACGCCCGGACACATATCAGGGAGGTAAAGAACTAGGTACAGTTTAAGAGATCAATGCTTGACAGAGTAGGTGAGAAGGATTGGTAACAGTTAAAGGGTCACTTCACTCAAAAGGATCTCTGGTATTGAGCCATACATATAGTTTTAGAGCTCTGCCACTGACAGTTCTGCTTTAACAACAATACAGTGCAGTGGGGTTAAGTAAGTTTTTGTTTGTATGACATGGTATCATTAATAATCATTTTATATAATAAAAAAAAACATTATCCCTGTCATTTCTTTTCCCCAATAACTATTAGGCAATTAACTATTAGGCACTCTGAAAACAGTGAGAAATGCCTGTTATCAACGCCCACAGCGACACCTTCATAATGCTTATATGGTCCATCCAATAACTAAAACATTTTATATAAAATAAAATATAAATTATTAAAAAGGAAAAGCAGAACATCCTCACATTTTAGAAGCTGAAACCATGACATGTTTTTTGCATGGAAGATGACTTAAACTATCAAAATAGTTGCCAATTACATGTCTGTCAATTGATTAATCAACTAATGTCAGCTGTAATTGTGCATGCTGTTGGGTAGTTTAAATTATAACCAAGCATTATATTGTATGCAGACATCTTAACTTGTCTTACATCTAGTGGAGCAAAGACAGCGCATATTAATGGAACAACACCTCAGTCAACGCCAGATCACAGGAATAAGAGGAGATAATGAGTAAGTGATGAATATGAGTCACTGTGGACGGAGGCGTTGAGCCAACTGTAGCATGCAGGCAGCAGCCCTCCACTCTGCCAACACCGGCTCCTCCGCTCCACGGGGAGGGGGGGTCAGAAAACTGCAGCTCGTGCTCGTCTTCAGCCTGTTTCTGTGGAGGTGTAGTAGCCATGGTAGCCTCAAACACTGGCCAGCAACCCCCGCCTCCTCCTCCGCCCCCAGCTCGCCGTAGACTGTCGATTCAGGTGCTTTGCAGCGTTTTCTCCGGCGTTGTGTTTGGAGCCGAGTGTCCCGCAGTGACCATCGTCTGACTGCTGGACTGCAGCAGGTCGTCGAGCTCGCTGCACGCAGAGGGCTCGGGCATGCCATCAGTCTCGACTGGAAGCACTGCTGTCTCGGCCGAAATTCGCTACACAACTTGAGGGAATCAAAGTTGCAGCAATGGAGACTTCGGAGAGTGATGCAGCGGCCACATACTTGGAGAAAGCGAGGGAAAGAGACGGGTGTTATGAGCTGGACCATCTGCCTCCACTGCTGGAGGATGAGGTGAGAGCGAATGTGCTATATGAAGAAGTTCTTTTTTGTGATTTGTTAAAAGGAAAACGGGCAAGTTACTCAGTAGGTATTTGCATTAGAACAGCTTGCAGATAGCCTCATGTCTCCATGTTCTTGTCTTCATCCAAGCTGTCATATTGAGTTCAGGTTAGATTGCATGCTTTTCATAAATAGACAACACGACACAGGAGTTGCTACTCATTCATGCTGCTGATGTTTTAGGTCAGTTACAGAGGCTTTCTGATGATCTTGGATTATTAGAATATTTGATTTGCACCTCTGCTGCATCAAGACTTGGTCAGTTCATGTCAAAGGGGATTCCCAGAGGGAGTTGAAACTGAGGCTGCATTCCTCTTCAAATATGATTATGTGTGACCCAGTGACGGTGACTGACAGCTGTAACTTAATGTTATATCCAGTATTCAGATCCTTTACTTAAGTACAAGTACCAGTTTTGCATTCGAAATTCAATTTAAGTTGTAGCACAGAAGAATAAGCAAAAACTGTAGTTTAAGTATCCAAAGTAAAAGTACTTCAGTAAGTATTTCAGTTGACTTGTGTATTCTAGCTGTTCCTTAAGGGTTGGCCCGTAAATTGAAGTGGCCTTGAGATGATTATTGTGTTAGTTCTGCTACATACATTTGTATTCATACTTTAGATTCTGGACTGCATCTTTTCTTTTACTTGTGAACTATATCATATTTCTACCTATTTTAACCTTGAACAGCTATTTACATGAAACCATCTGAGAAGTTTATAGGGTAAATCACTCTTTGGTGTAACTGTTAACAACCCATGGATGTCTGAAATGTGCCAAGTGGCCCCAAACATTTTTTGTAACACTTAAAATGCCAAGGTATTGACTTAAGAACATCGTATGTGAAATCTTAATCTGAAAAGTAACTATGGCTGCCAAAAAGATGTAGTGCAGTAAAAGTGCAGCATTTCCCTCTGACATGTAGTGGAGTAGAAGCAGAAAGTAGCATAAAATGGAAATACTCAAGTACAGTACAAGAACCTTAAAACTGTACTTGAGTGAATGTACTTAGTTACATTCCCCCACTGGTTCTTAGTTACCCCCCTTTTAAATGAGAGTTGGGAAATGTAGTTGTTAGGGTCTTCAGACATTTTTGGGAGAAATGTCACAAGGGATCTAGGACTAGACAATACAATACATTGTTAATAAATATCTTATTAACATGTTGGTAACTACGTTGATTACTGGTACTTTTATTCACTGTTCCCTCTCCAGTCTCATCGGAACCCTGCAGCTCAGAGGCAAACTTATGTAGGACAGCATATTTAACTGGAGGGGGGTGAGAGAGACTTCTAGCTTTCCTCTGCACTGTTCTCAAGGGAAACTGTCTATTTCTGGGGCTGGTGTTGGTGCTGCTGCTGCTGCTGCTTGAAGTGGCACTTTTCTGCCTTGTAATTGTGCTCTACCCTACTAGATCACATCGATGCGCTTTGTTCACAATCTGCTGCACCTACAAGAGCGTCGTAAAGCAAAACATACAGACACTTCTCCTGCAGTCAGTCCGGGATAACGCAGTGATGGTGGTGGCTTATTGAGACTGTTACTCTCACAGTTAGAGTTACCACTGAGGGTGGTATAAATAATGTCATGAAAGTTCATGGTAATGGAAGAACTGGATGTAGTGTTTGACAGTTGCTGCTTTGTGATACCCCCCCCATCCCTCTATCTGAGTTAAGGGGAGCTTTTGTGTTCACTCACGCGAACAGAAGATCCTATAATAATCAGACAGCAGCATTATGCCCGGCGCCTGCACGGAATCTCTGAGATCACTGCATTTACCAGGATAAACTGGGCCATTTGGTGACAGTAGATCACAGATGATGTAGTGTGTTCATGTGAGGCTGTACAGTCACTCCATTGCAGAAGAAGGGTGTGTGTGTGTGTGCAGGATGTCATGTACACGTCATGTACAAAATGGCCTTGCTACTGAAGAGAATTCAAGATTTCCTGCTGCTAGTGTCAAAATTAGGGCACTGTTCAAGGTGATGTATTTAATACAAATTAAAAATATCTTGTGATGCCTTCAAGTAATTACTGTAGACAAGGACTTTTCTTGAGATAGTGCAGCCTCCTGTGGCAAGGGTATGCAGTCTCATAATTAAGACCATACTTTTATATCATAACTAATGATCTCTATTATCTAAATGCAGTTTATTGATGTTTGACTGATTAGCATGCAATAATTTAAGTTCATATGTAAAACAAGAGTAATTTACACGGTTCATTTATTTAGAAGGGATTGGAATGCTCGCTTGATATTTTGATAACTTTGGAAATTGTTCTGTAGCAACTTTTCTAGTAAACAGTTTAACTTTTCTGAGTGGTCCTGTGGTTTTTTTTAGATGTGGAAGAAGTTTAAAATGCTATATAAAATGGGCTTTGCAAATATGAGGAAGGTTCAACTCATCTTAGTTAGACCTCAAGGCTACACACTTTTTGATTACACTGAATGTAGACACAACTTTTGTTTGCTAATTAGAAAACTCCACCGGGCACCCTTTAATTCACCGGATTGGCTAAAAACAGACATTCCCTTTGGTTACCTTACCTGTGTCTTACCTTATCTCCCAATCTGTATCTTTGCAACAAGGCACTCAAGCTGCCATGCTACTGATACAGCTGGTTCGTCCGGTTCGTCCTGTGTTTTGTCCTGTCTCCCCATTTCCTGTTTCATTTTGTAGTCTGTATGCTTGTGTTCGTGTGTGCTTTTTCCTTCCTGTATTTGTCTGGTTCCCTCCTTAGTTGACTGTGTTCACCTGTGTCTCGTCACCCACCTGTGTCTGATCCCCTTGTTTTTTCAATAAATCATTTATCTGCACTAAACCAATCTGTGTTTGGATCCTGTTCCCTGCTGTGCACCATGTTTCATGGCAATAACATTGCATTGTCACTGTGTTACGTAGTGTCCATCTCCACCCCAGCATCCACCTGTATGATCTAATTTCTCCACAGTATATGCTCTGCAAAGAGTCCTTCCTAAAGTAGCCTAATCATTATATTAAACTTTGCCAGCCAGACTTGAATTGGAAGTTTGCTAGTTTCCATGTCTAATGTATGGTACATCCCTGTAGTGATGGGGGCTACTGGGTTTATCTACAAAATAATCAAAATGATAGGGTAAGATTTGGATCAGGTTCAAACATCATGTAATTTAATTTAGCATGTTAAGTAGCAATAAATGACTTGTATTGCTGGACCTAATGTCAATGATCTGCATTGTAAACATTACATATCCCTCTGCTTTGTCAGTTTACCATTTGAATGAAATCTGTAAATAAAGTTACCTTGCCTTGAATGCAATTCATGCAACATTGTGTGTTTGCTTCTCACTGTTCATGTAAAGGGGAGTGGATTTAAGGCAGGCAGTACAATTTACCAAAGAGCCGTTGAAAAGAATGGGATTGTTTGTGAATGTAACAAAATACAGCCCTAATTAGTGAAGATGACTGTAGCATTCTGCCCACTATTGCTTTGAGACAACGGCAAATAATCAACCTAGCTAAAAAGCTGCACGCTAATGGAAAAACAACATAAGGCTGAATTGTGGCAGGTAATTAGAAAGAGCAAAGAGAGTTCCTTATTTGGTTCCTAAATTGTTTTTTAACCTATCACATCGTAAGCATGAAACTTACAGTGTGTATATACAGTATATGTGTGTGTGTGTGTGTGTGTGTGTGTGTGTGTGTGTGTGTGTGCTTACCTGGACTTGTGTCTGTCCACAGGAGAACGTGTCTCTGGCGGACATCCTTTCGCTGCGGGACAGCTGTCTGAGTGAGGAGGAGGTGTGGGCGGTGTGTGCAGAGTGCGTTCTGGCGCTGCAGAGCATCAGACCCTCCCACCTCTTCCACACCCTGTGTATAACACCAGACACTCTGGCCTTCAACGCCCACGGGAATGTGTGCTTCATGGAGCAGCTCAGTGGTGAGCCTACAGCATGGACACACTTTCATTTATACATTTGTACCATAGTGCAACCAGTATTAGGACATTTTATACCCCTTTATTTACCTTAATTATAGCTTTTCTTGTATGGTATTTTGCTTATATTAGTCTGATCCTGGGTTTGGCTGATCATGTAACCAATCGCTTACTGGTAACGCTTAACCATATTTTTTGGCCCAAATCTTAAACATTTAGAAACCAAAGACATAACAGATTAGATCAGAACTGCACTGCAGAGTTTAAACGTGCGATTGTCCCTTAGCTGCAGCTTAAGCTCTGTTTGACTCAGAGAGAAAACAGGCGCTGTTTTCTCCTCACTGATTTGTTGCCCTCATCTGTATCACTTTCAATTTGCAAATTCCTGCTTGAAACCACTTTGTCAATGTCTCACTGGATCTGTCAGGCTTTGACAAGGTCTGCAGGTCTGCTCTGATTTGCACAGATGACATCTTTCTCCTTCACAGTGCTATAAGGCCCCCGTGACATTGAATGAAAAACATCCTATCAGGAGTTATTATCCCTCACCTCTTCTCTTCTTCTGTCTTCTCCCTTTGTCGTTCTTTTTCTTTCTTATTTCCCATTTTTCTTTTTCGTTCTCTATTTTATCACTGACTCTAGCATTTGTGCATGTGTGTGCCTTTATTCCATGCACTGATGCCAAATGTCAGAAATTGATAAGCATTGATTAGATCAACAGTGTTAGAGTTGCCAGGGGGATCGTTGTTGTGGTAACAGCTTGGTTAGCCTATCAGCAGTGACCTGTGCTCTCTCTCTCACACACACACACACACACACAAACACACACACACACACACACACACACTCACACTTACACTCACACTCACAAACATTTCAAAGCCAGCATGGCATGCTCTAAAGTGTTGCATCCATTTATCTCCATCTATCACAAATCTTCACTCAGTAATGGAGACACTTTGAGGGGATGTTTTGATTACTCTGTCAGATAAAATCCTTCGCAGCCTCATTTGTTGTCATGCTTTATTGGATTGTGTTTCAGTCTTTTTGGCTGTGATTCATCCTGTGGATAAAGAAAGATACTGCAGTGCCCACATTACCCTTCTTGTGTTAGTTGTTCTTGCCGAATGCAGTGCATCTATATCATTAATCATAATGGTACGCCTCCCGCTCGCTGCAGTTTCCTATTGATTCCATTTAATTGCACTCTTTGTGCGATAGTGATGAAATTTCAAGCTGACGCACTCTTCAACGGCCAATCCCGTGCTCATACACAAACTCTCCCTGTAAGGCTGTACAATAGAGTAACCTTGAGGGCTGTGGTGATGAATCTCAGTGAAAATAGCTGTTGCCACAACGACTCATCAATACGGTTCATTTCAGCTGATTAATTACTGCGTTAATAACAGGAAAGTAGCCATCTGTGACTGTGGGTGATGTGGCAGCGCTGGCATCACCCACAGTACCCAACCAGAGTAACAGAATGTTCTCTAATGGTTTTCATACAATGATGACCAAGAGAAAGTGCAATTCTTTCCTCAAGATTAAACAAGCTGTCCAATTTCTGATAAACTGGGACTGGCTGTGCTCTGTGGGAAATCTGATCAGCTTCCCATTTGGAAAGTGTGTTGTAATAGTGTCAGTAATATTGCTCAGCTCTTACTACCTGTTGTGCTGTAGGCATGCATGACTCACCAAGCTCCCACTATCACTCTGGAGGCAACTGCGTCACTGACAACGGCTGTCTTTTTTCTCTCTTTTTCACTGCCTATTTCACTGTTACAGACCTTTGTGACTAAAATGTATTTACATATCTTGTTTGTCCTTCTCTCCTTCTGGTTTGTTTGAACTGCCAACCTCGTAGAGATACTTAGAGAGGAGACAAGAGAGATGAAAAAAAATCAAAATAAGGGAGGAAAGAAAAGGAAGGAGAATGAAAATGAAAAAAGAAAAGGAGAGAAGAAAGAAAAGAGGTAATGAAAATATAGAATAAGAAAAAAGGAGAAGAGAAGAATGAAAATGAATGGAAGGGTGAGGAGGACTGGGAAGGAAAGGACAAATAAGTGCAGAAGAGAAGTGGGCTAAGGAAAAGAGGAGAGGAGAAATTGAGATTGGTCTTGCTAGACCTGGGAGGGGATATCATAACTCCAGAAGACAAACCCAGATCTGTCATGACCCACTTTACTCCCCTCCTTCTTCTTCCTTTTCTCCTTCCCCTCCTCTAACTCTTGGTACAACCTCTCTCTCCCTCTGTCTCTATGTGCCCCTGTCCTAAGTCTAGTCCAGATGAGGGAGTGCATGTTTGTGGTGATGTTTTCATGTATCTGTGTGTCCTGCTTGTTGCCAGTCTGAGCTGTGGCCTATTTCAGGAGGAGGAGGAAGAGGAGGAGGAGGATGAGGATGATGATGATGCAGCACTGCTCCTCAGTGGCTGCTTCATCTTCTGATCTGCAGATATCCCTCGTCTTGTTTGTTAGGGATTTTCTGACACATGCATTATGCAAATCAAAAGACATGTCTACGCTATAGCTCGCTGGACTGTTGTGGTTCAGCATGCAGGATACATATTTGTCTGATTTATTATGGTGGATGCTTAGCAAGAAGGTTACAGCACAGAAGTGACATGGCTGTACATCAGTGTTCACATCAAACGACAAATGCACTGTTTGTCCCCTTTTGATGACATTATAATATACTGTATGCTTTTAAGATGCGCTTAATGGTGCAGTTTGTATTTTTTCTTCCTGCAGATGATCCAGAGGGCTCCTTTGTGCCTCCTGAGTTTGACAACACAGGCAGCACGTTTGAGGTGAGAGATGCTGAAACTTCTTTATAGATTTGTGTCTGGTCACAGTTGCACACAGTCACCCCTGGGAGTTTCTCAGTACACCACGCGATCAAGGGCACCTTGTTGATGTTTGCTGAGGGAGATGAGAGCCTTGCTTGATCTCTTTCCTCGCCCCAAATTCCCCACACCAGCCAGCAATCATTCAGCTACAAGCTCATCTCTGTCACCTCTATCTGAGTATGTGAAATAGGGAGGAGCAGTACTCTTAACAGTAAGGGTGTGAATTAAATGACAGTGATGGTTTATTTCAACTTGGATCTTATTTTTGTGGTTGTGGCAGTCAGTCCAGTTTGTATGAATAACACTGTAGTCACCAAGAAAAACATAAATACACGAAACCAACACAGTAGACATATGATCATGTATACACATACTTATTCTGAAATGGGTTGTTCGGTATAATGAGTACTTTATTTTTGGTACTTTTTGTATATTTCTTTTTAAGTAGCATTGTGAATGCATGATTTGTACTTGTAAACAAATATTTCTACACGGTGGTGTTGCTACATAAAATAGCAATACCACAGTTTTTTCTTTAGTTTACAACCTGTATGATCACCTGACTACTTGTGTTTCTTGCCCACCTTCTCTCTCTCTCTCTCAATTGGACAGCCTCATCAATTTAGTAGATCAGTACTATGTTATCTGACCTAACCAGTGTAAGGCCATGATGGCCACAGCTACAAAGACCCCAGTTGAAAGGAACCAGAATGATCCTTTAATTGTCCCCCATTTGAATCCCGTGACAGACTGGTAACATTTGGCTGTACCTTTGGAGTGATGCATTTAAACACAAACTCCTTTTGTAGAGCAGTGCATTGACATGCATCATAAAACAGAATATGCTTGCAGCTCCAGGTATGAATATGTCTGTGTACTCTACTGTGTATATGAGTCGTCTTTCCTGCTGCCAATCTTCCACTGGGTCTTTTTTGTATGATAAGCATTATGCTCAGTGACTATTGTGGGTTTAATACATGTTCAAATAAATTATATATTTTTCAGTATGTTTATTTACTTTCAGTATTACTGTGTGGATCTCTGTAACCTTTATGTTCATATTTAGATTCTTCCCTATACATCTGTGTTTATTGTGCTATAAGTGCAGTCTTAAAAGTCGTGAAATAGAAAAATGCCTCTAATGTGACTGGATTCAAAGCTTTTGGCTTCCTCTGGGCTAAAATACAGCACATAAATGTTAAGCTCACACACTGCCATGGAGTGCTGTCATTGTTCTCACCATAACATGAATAAATTCACAGTAGACTTATGTAACCAAATTTCAAAATAAACATGCATTCTAATTTTGCTGTCTGTTAAAATAATTCTGACAAAAAACCCACCTCTTCTTCTTCACTGCCTCTGTGTTTTTCTCCAATTTGTTTTTCTCAAGGGAGATATTACGCACAGACCAAAGTAAAAGCTTAAGCTAAACAGGAGTTAAAGCCTTCAGCTAAGTATTTACTGGATCTATTTTGGTGACCCACACTGGGATCCGCCTTGCACATGTGTTTACCACATAAGTATGGGTACAGTCCACTTCAATTGTTGGGAGTGATCGTAACGTATGAGATGTGAACTCAGAAGCACCTGGTTCAAATCCGCTGCTGCCTTAGAGCTGACCATAATATCCACTGTCAGTGAAGCAAAGCAAAACAAACGCTCTGTCATAAATATGTACAATACATGATAATTACTGCCCAAAATGGTAAGAAGATCCTGTATTTTTATATTCCTTTTCTGTAGCCATTCACAGATTCAGATCTATGTACTCAGCTGCAGCTGGTCCCTGATGATAGTGTGTCCTCCTCCTTTATCCCCGGCTGCAGGGCCATGTTTACTCTCTGGGCTCTACGCTTTCTGCCGCACTGAGCTTTGTCATCGAGCCAGAGCTGGAGGTAGAGCTGGGAGAAGAAATCCAGAGGCTGCTGGAGCAGATGCAGGAGGAGAAGCCAGAGGACAGGCCTCTCCTGCAGGTATGATCAGCTGTGTGGCTCATCATGAGACACGTGTGGAATAATTAGAAATCTCACTTAAGCGAGTGTGTTGTCATGGTTAAAAGATGAATGGGTAAAACGTCTGAAATAAAGTCATTGGGTTAGATCAGGTTAGTGAATTAGGTTAATGTCAATGCAACTGCAATTTTTTTATATTTAGTGATAAAAAAACAAATTGGAAGTAAAATTTGGAATTACGGCAGAAGTTTAGGTAAATGATAATGTGATCAGTACGTTATACTTATATTGGTGATTATTGTAGTTTCAGGTCAAGTCTTGTATTCTTTTATCCACCACATAGGAAACAATACCTAAAAACCAAATCATATTGAGATAAAGACATACAATAATAGGTTAATGTAATTATAAAGTCATCATGATGCAAGGAGATGGATGGTAAATACACTGTGGCATGAGTGTGGTCAGCCCTGATCATGTCCATAAAACATATTCCAGCACTACATCACCATTCAGTCACGAGTATCCTATTGGTCCTCTAGGAGAAGTAACTGTGTTTACAGAAATTGTGGCTGTAGCATTAATTAAAAATGTTCTCTTATGACTATTAGATGAGATAAGTGGTAGCACGTTTAGTGAGTAAGTGCTCTTTAGCACCATCAAGTGGGAGTGCTGTGTCAGTGTTTGTGTCCTACACTCTGCAATCAGAAGTCCCTTCACTGTCAATCTGTCACTTTAACAGGGTTAGAAAAAAAAAAAAATATTAATAATGATAATATATATACATATATTAGTATGTATTAAATTATATGATTGATTCTAACAGTATGAAAATATGTAACTCAAAAAGAAATAATGGCATGAATGTGTTAATATCAACATAATTTACCTGGGTAGAAATAGAACATAAAACATGTGTGAAGTGAAATCGTGCACTTTAACCAAAACAATATCTGGAGAAAAATATAATACTCATAATGACAATACATAGGTCAATAATCCAGTGAACAACTATAATACAATATACACAATATATAATGAAATGCTTGACAAAATGAACTGGATGGAGACCTGGCCTTTCAAATGTACAATCAAAAAATTAATAATTCCTAATTATAAATGACTTTGACAGAAATAAGCAGTCAAATCGTTTTCTTTTCTTAAAACAAAACATAGAACATAATCATTGTATGTGTTTAATTTTTAATATTACAAACCCGCAATTTTAATACTCCCACAGGACATCCTCTCTCTGGCTGAAGCAAGGCTGTCCCATACCTTCTCTGTAGCTGTGTGCCGGAAACTGTCTTCTATTGGGCGACGGCAGCTCTCCATTGAATCAGTGTCAACCTGTCAAGGTCATTTTATCATCTCAATTTACACATGTCACTGTGTGGTCTCTGCAGGGATTTCTCCTGGTATTAATTGCTCTCTTTGTATGTCCACAGATGGACAGGAAAGCTCCTGGGAGGCAAGATGGCAGCATCCCAAACCCAGATGTCTGCTTAAAAAACTGAGCTCGCATGATAATACCAACGACCTGCATGCTGACAGTTCTGTTAAAGCAAACGGTCTGTCCAGGCAGCAGGTATGTGAGTGTCGCTGCAAACATTTTTAGGACCTGCTGCTCTGGAAGAAGAAAGAATTTAAGTTCACCAGAATATGCAGCAACAATTATAAGCATCAGAATGTGATGCATTTTCCATCCAGTGTCATTTGGCTACTACATGTGGGAATCTTTGGAAATCCTATGATTTGATTGGATTCTGATTCCTGGTGTCACGATTCAATTCAAAAGCTATTCTCGTTTGAATGAATGATTTTCAGGCTCTTACTCTGAAATGCAATATGAAACATAACTGGCAGTTAAGCTAACTGAAAGTCACTTTCTGAAAAATAGTAGGATGGAAAGAAAGTATGAGTGCAGTTTTTTATTTTAAAAAAAGTTAACGGTGTTCATTCGGATGCACGTTGCAGATCTAAGTCTGTATAAGAATATTGAAGGTTTAATTTATTGATCAGCATCAACATCAGCTGGTGTCGTTTGTTGGTACTGGTGTCCGATGCTCCACTCTAACGTTAGCTAGTCTCTGGGTGATCGGATACAAAGTATCCACAAAATATTATTTGTGAGTATTTGTGACATAAATGCAATGCCAGTTATTAAATTATTAAATCCACAATGCTTCCAAATGCTTGATAGTAGTTAATTATGCAGTTAATTATACAGACACTATTTGCTGTGTCTGTATTGGAAGTAAATCAAAGATCATGAGTTTTAAGAATTTGACCAAGGTTTCCTCATTTCTGTTTCAGTTTTGCAGTTATCTAACCTTTTTTTTTTTTACACCTATTAATGTATAGTTAAGATTATTTCTGCATTCAGAACAGCTGAAACAAATAACTGTATATTACAGTTATTTGTACATATACACATTATACACATACAATTTCTGCAGGTGTGCAGGGGCTGGGACTCCTCTCTTTGGGCGGAGGATATGGACAGCAGTGAAGGGGACGGCATAATCTTGGCAGATGAGTTGGACTGCAGGTCTCACAACAGCTCCCCAGTGAGGAGGAGAGCCCAGCAGAGGCTGAACAGGGTGAGGGGGGCTCTTAACCGCTCCTGCTCTGTCCCGGACTCCAACAACCCCCCTTGTCTTTCCCCTCAGACTCACGGAGATATCAGTATACCTGTATCAGACCTCACTGAGATAGGAGTGGACGAACACTTGAGCTGCAAGTCTGTGTGGAGTAACAGACTTCAGAGACTCAACCGGGGCAAATCCTGTGAGTCGTACCCACACAGTAACACTGAGGATTGCGCGAACTCAGTTGTGGACAATCAAATGTCACAAGGAAATGAGGATACTGCAGCGACATCGTGCAGTGGAGAAACAAAGATTGGGTGCCATGAATGTGAATCTAATAACAGCACCCAGGATTCAGCATCTTCCTGTGCCTCCTGCCAGGAGCTGGAAATGGAACAGGAATCTTCTGGGGACCAGAGCTCATTGAACCATAGCCTCTACATTCCTAATAACCACATGACCAAAAGCATGCTGTGCCTCAATGAAGAATCTCAGGATGAGGTTAGCCAGTGCCAGATGGCTCTCAAATGTCTGATTGCTTGTTTCTCACAGTCATGTCTGGTGCTGTTATTGAAATCCACTAACGAGTTGTCTGTCTGTAAAAAAGAGAAAGATAGAAACATGAGAAGGTTCTTGTGGTGGGGGTTAGATCAGTTCAGATACGGGAACAGTTGGATTAACTAGATTTTTTTATATGTTATCTTCTCTTAAATGCTATTAATAGTAGCTTGAGAAAAATCTGACTTTAGTTAAGTAAACAGTGGTTAAACTGACACAATTATCTAAATTAAGGTCCATGTTTTCCACCACTTCTCATGGTCTTCATCAGCAGGAGGAGTTTGCTCAGCTGACATGGCGGTTTTTTGCATTCTCACCATGTGACCTAAGTTTTAAACGTTGGTTATGTGATAACAGTTAGTCGTAGGCTTAGCTCTTTCTTTCTTACATAGCTCTTGATAAAAGCTAGTAAGTGGATCTTTTTGGTACTATTTACAAGCTTTCACTCAAAGCAGTTTTCTTTTTTACCATTATAGCTAACTATGTAGTGAGCAAGCTAAGTAGCTAACACTAGCCAAGGAAAAGATTGCTAATATCAATCAATAGGGTAAGATCATTTATAAAAAATAAGTTTGCCATGAGACATGATGCTAAGGTCGGTGTAGATTTTTTATTTACAAAAATGAACTATGCTCATAAAAGTATGTTGTAGCTTGTAGTGACACTTTCTAGAATACTCAGTAATATCTGTTTGCTCTGAACTTGTTTTATTAGCCTTCTATATGAATGCGTTTTCTGAGTTATGTGACATTTTCAGAGACAAGTGTTCAGTCTCAAAGAGACAGAGTAATCACATAGGTAATAACTCAGCAGTAATAGGCCAAAGCAATCTGCACAAGTGGATAAGTGAACACTTCCAGAAGTCAAATCATTGCTGAAAGTTGGAACATTCAAAAATAGATATTGAGAAAGTCGAGTTAGGGAAACATCAGTGGAGTTAATTAGGCCTACTGAGAGAGTCTGTAACTTATTCCTGTTTTAAACAGGGTTTGTTCTTTATTTTCTACCCAGTGGATCTCTCTAAGAGAGTTACTTACACGGTGTGGATGGAGGCTGACAGTTAATGAGCTATGGACTCTGTGTTACACCTGCCTGTCTTCACTGCAGACCTACATTGACTTTCCAGGTGATTTTAACCACTTCATGCATGAATCCAGTACTTAAGTACAAATCTTATTTTTTATCTATTGTAGATATATTTTTTAGTATTGATTTATTTTCTGTTCACTTCTGCACCAGATCTTACAATTAATGTTGGGAAGGCAAAATATATGCATACATGATGTTCCATGTCTTGTATATGTCACATTTGTTCTGTGCAGCATATTTATGCCTAGACACAGTGTACGTGGGCTGCGAGGGAGAAGTCCTTTTCTTGAAACCTAAAAACATAGGTAGGTTGACTTTAGTCCTGTGCTGTAGTCTCAGTGCTGCTGCAGAGCAATGAAGCACAGCTGTCTAACATTCCTCCATTATTTAGCTTTAGTTGTTTACTTAAAACATTGATTTTCAAAATGCAAAGTATTTTTACTAAAGTATATGAGGCAACAGCATCTGCAGGCTTTTGTTGACCTAAATAACTAACTTTCAGTGTTGTTTGCAGGACCCCGAGATGAATTTTATCTTGCTCCTGAATATCAAGAACATGGAATTGTGACTGAGAAGGTTTGCCTGTCTGAACTGCTTTAATCTTTCTTTCACTAATCATTTGCTTTGCTTGTAGCTTTTCCCCTTTTGTATTCTTCTCTGTCTTGGCTCAGGTTTGTGTGTATGGGGTTGCTGCTATCCTCTGGGCAACAGCCAAGTTCAGTTTATCACCAAATCAAAAACTGGCAATGCCTCGCAAACTAAAGAGACTGCTCCTGGAGATGGCAAGGAAGACGCCCATTGAGAGACCCACCATCATCATGGCTAAAAAAGTATTATTATTTTTATTTGACTAATTTCTTAAAAAGCATGCATTGTTCTTTCCAACTCTTTTTTTTCTTAACACAGACCTTACGTAATCATCAGACAATTACTGGCATTATTGATCCGGGCAGACAAGAAGACTCATGCTTCATACGAGGCCGCCTGTTACGCACTTCTTTTACTAGACACAAAGCCACTGCAATTCATAAATCTCTACTGCATTGGCCTGAAATGTAACTTGTGTCTTTCATGACATAGTTTCCACCTTCTCACCACCTTTCTTTACTTTTCAGTATTTCAACAGTATTTCTGTTTTCAGCTCCCTGTTATAACACAGACGTAGCAGTTAGTTCGATATAAATTTGCTTAAGATTTCTGCTTCCTTGATTGGTGGTTTTATTACAATACATAAACTAGGTTATATATTTTGAAGTGAAACCTTGGCATGTTTACCTGTTTTCTTTTAGCTCTTTGAGTGCTGTTCAATATTCTTACTACAGTTACATTTAACAAACCTCCAATTTTCACACCTCTCAGATTCACTATCACTAATTCATCACCACTATAGACACACTATATCTGAACAACCCTGCACTATATTTACATTGTGATGAAATAGGAAACTCTTAGGTAGCGCTTATTTTATTTGGTCCTTCTGTCTTTTATTTCTTGCTCTGGAAAGCACTTTGAATTGCATTTCCTTGTATGAAAGGTTTTCTATAAATATAGCCTGATTTTATTTTGCATATCAATGTGCAGATATCGCAACTTCAGAGAGGAGCACCTTTCCAAATAGGCATATCCCTTTTGAAAGAAAATCACTTGTAATTTAAATAGAGAGAATCCAATTTGTAAAAGTGCATTGTCATTTTGTCAGTGAAGGACTCTCCTGTAAAACATAATTTGCTTTTATTGTTGTGCTGTCAGTCATTTTGTAAAAGTCGTGGTTCGTTTTTCATATACTGGATGTTTGATTTATAATAACACTCCAGTTATTTTTTTAATTAATTCCGATATTATTGTTGTCTGTGTGTGATTGTGTGTAAAGTGTCCTGTATTGGTATCACATTTGTTTTCACGTTGATCTGTTCCAGAGCTGTCGTGACTACTTATCATGTCAAGGGACAAATGCTGAGACTGTGTGGAACAACCTCATCAGCAGAGTTCACCCGGTAAACTTTCTTTTGTTTTTCACCACTAATAAATTTACACCTTTGTATTTTCATCTATTTATTTATTGTGTATTATTTCATTCTCAATGTCAGAGTCTGTTTTTCTTTTTGTTTTCTTAATGATTGTCCTGTTGTGTCTCACTGAAAAATAGGATCTCTTTCTATTGTGATGAACCAATTCTATTTTCTTTCAGCCAGCTTCAAAATTCAGTGAAGCAGATGATTTGAGTTCAACTGAAACTCATCAGAGCTCATTTGAAGACTCCGCACAAAACAACAGTGGTACGACAACTTCACTTTAGTATGGATGACCCTCATGCAATAGTTTACCTTGACATGTACAGTACATTATACACTAAATGTGCCAAACACAAGGACAGCCCTTTGATTTGTGCTACCAAGAGCCACTGCAAGTTAGTTTTTGTCTGAAACATGTCTCTTCTTCTACATCTAACATTCATGACAGAAGAAGATTCAATAAAGATGGAAGCATGGCTTTTGACTGGGATGAGACAATATTGCATGAGACAATATCACTGATATTGTAACTGGCATTGTTGTAACTGTGTGTAGGCTTTGTGCCCATGGCCACTGAGAGCCGACTGGCTCCTGTGCCTGGCCCTGTTCCCCACAGCTATCCAGTCAATAAGGAACTCCAACTCCCAGAAGCCTTTACTTCCACTGCCACACACTTTACCCCCATCATCCTGACCAATGAAGGGGACTCAAAGGAGGAGAGAAAACACCTTGGAGCTGCCATTGCAGGGTAGGATGTTCCTGACAATAATACATATTATCACTACACATGTTTAGATGTAGACATGAAAGAGTTTTATTAGAGAATGTTTATTTTACAGGATTTTGGATGAATTCACAAAAATCTGTGAGGAAAGGGACCTCGATTTCACTTCACAGTCTGAGTACCAACGTCCTACACAGACTGAACCAAATCTACACACACAGGAGTTGCCTGTTAATCAGGCAGTCGTAACTACAACTTCTACAGCTTCCAGTGACAAGCTGCTGGTCAACTCTACATCTACTCTCCCTGATATTTCCTGTCTCGAACTCTTTCTTCCTCCGCCATTATCCACTAACCTCAATGGTTGTGGTGTTTTCAACAATTACCTCTTCCGTCAGGACCCCACAACAGGACATCTTTCCTTAGTGCCTGTGCAGGTTAAGGCCCCCGAGTCTCTCCTCGGGTTGGATGTAAATCTCTCCCTGGTGCCACAGCATTTGCAGGGACTAATCACAGTTCCAGAGAGCAGCGATGGTCCATTTATTAACTGCCTGAATGTGCCTGTGAGGCCTGATCCCCAGGATTATGGCCCACCAATATCTTATTTTAATGGTAGCTCCATCATTTCTGACATCACCCTGGAGCACAGTGTGCCCAGAGCTTATAATGGGCAAACAAATCCAGGAACACAAGTTGAGAACCAGTGTCCTTCAGAGTCCATCTCTCCTGAAGTCCACCCTGCCCTACAGGAAGTGATTGACCTGCTCAAGGGAGAGTTTTCACTTGATGGATATATGGACAATGGACATGAGGACATTGTCATGGGTATGTATCTTTAGATGACCGTAATATTATTTTATTATAGCTGCATTTGCTTTACAGAGTAATGGTGAAAAAACTCTTTCATCTATATCTGTACATTATACAGTGATTCGCAACCAGCGGTACAGACAGATTGTGGGTTGTCTAAACACATTTCTTTTAATTCATTATGATTTGATTAAAAAATATGTGTGAAAATTGTTAGCTAAACAGTTAGTTAAAAACAAGGAATAAACCATTCAAATAGCTGGCTAAAAGGAGACATGGTTGACATTATTATGAAGGTTCCATTATAATAAATAATTCATGTTCTGCCTATCTGGCTGTTGGTGTGGCCTTGTTACACTACTTATGTTCTAATGTCCTGTGCACATATTGTATACACTGGGATGTTATTTGACTTCCCAACGTACAGTCTTCCTCTCTGATAGCAGACTGAGTTGTCAGCATGCCCCTAGGTGGAGAGAAAAAGATCACTTCCATTGACGTCAGGATGGCAGAAGTAAACTAGACAGCTGCAGTGTTGCACAGAACAGACACCCCTTTGTCTAAGAAAAATTTGCACATTGTTCTTTTAACACCAGGTAGCTCCTATACTCCTTTTAAATAAAACAACTAAATAATTGCCCACTCTATAATCCTGTTTTGAGTTGTTCAGACATATTCATATAAAAAACTGACTTTTTCTCTTTTCCGAGGGGAGTACATCTTCTCTTTAAAGGACCTCCAGTACCACACTTTTGCCAGCGTTGTGAAGGAGAAGTTCAGCGATCTGTACTGGGAAGACGACTTGCTGTGTGTATTGCACTGCCTGGTTAACTACAGCCTGTCCCCACCGTGAGTAGGACTTCAAACACACGTGTCTGTTTTTCCCTTTAAACTGACTGAGAGGTTGATGTTTGCATGTGATTTGCATGTGAGTCATGCAGTAGTGATGCATTACTTAAGCATGTGTTTCATACCTTTATAATAAAGTGAACACTAAAAAGATTGGCTGATTAATCAATTATTCAATTGACAGAAAACGTATCAACAACAATTCAATAAACAAGATATATTATAGTTTATTGACCTTCCAGTATTATCACAGGTTCATAAAGACAAGTGTCATTTAAAACACTGAATTATTTTGCTGTTACAACCAAATACGTTGATACTAAATAGACTACAAATGTAGGTAAACAACAACATGTAGAATAGGCTAAAAGTTACAAATAGACCCAAATTTAGGCAAAGAAAACTAACATCTCTTATCACAGATCTGAAATCAATGAATTGTTTGTCATTTTTCAAACAAAGATGCTAAACATTTTCTGAGTCTCAAATGTGAAAATCTAATGATTTCCTCTATTGTAAATGTCTTCACTGCGAGACTATTAAAGGATTTCTGATTCTGATTCAGATTTTTATAAGTTATTGTTAATTGAAATGTTGGCCACCATTTTTTACCAGGCATTTCAAAGAATAGACTGTTACTCCAGGAATTGGAAAAAATTACAGATAATTGGTTGTTACAGCCCTGATTCATATATTGATATAGCCATCTGTCTGGAGGATCACAGAAAGCACACAAGTGGCATCTGACAAGTGGCTGCCTGGTTTCAGACGTGAATCTTTGCCCAAAATCTCAGATTTTCAAGATATTCAATATGATAATGAAGAAAAAATGAAATGGCAATCCTCATGCTCCATCCATCATGCTACCTGCTACTGATGCAGTCCTTTCAGACAGCACCAGTGCACTGGAAATGACATGTTTCACACCATACATCACATTCTCACGTCAAAATCCCTTTCATAAGCTCAGTTGGCGCACATCACCCTGGTACATCAGCTGTCCAGTTTTGCAGCGAATGATTTAAAGAGTGACAAGCTTCCTTACAACACACCAAAACAACACCATTTCTGCTGTGGTTCCACTCATCTCCTGACATATTACACAGCATTTGGAACGTTAAATATGTATTTCAGGTTTAATGACAGCATCATCAACAGTGCAGTTCAGTTTTTTTTATTATGCATCAGTGTTTAATCATTAAAAAAAGACTGTTTATCAGGGGGTGTCGCATGAATCGAATCAGAAGCACAATTATCCTACATTATGAGTTAAAGAGATTGTCTTGGGTGTCAGAATAATTACCCCAAAATTGAAAAAGGATGTCAGTAAAACATCCAGTGCTACCGTCTGAACAGTGAGGTCTGCTTGTAGTCCGATTTTTCATTAATTCTCATGTTGGTTCTGAATAAGCACACAGGATAATCCAGTCCTACCTGTGCACATGCATACACAGCATTCAAATGAGCATTAATACAATATGAACTTCATACAGAAACTTCAGGCTGCAGCTTAAATGGTCCCTATGGTAACAGCTTTGCAACATGTGTGTCAGTACTGGGGAGAATGTCTGGCAACATTGAACATAAATGTAAAACCTCTTCTGCATTGTTACTGATATGCAGACAAGTAGCCCTAAGTGTGGGTGGAGGCTTAAGTGTATGGATGAATACATGAATGAGGGCAACACATTCCATGCTTGGCACTTCTTTCTTCTTCATGTGAGCTAGAGATGAATAGGGGGACGAGCCTGTCAGTTCTCGCAGACATCTTCTTATCCAGACGTTGCCATGCTCTTATGCTGAGGGCGATATGTGGAGAGACCCTTTAATCTGCTGTGGTAGGGAGACATTACAGCTTTGTACAAAGATAGACACGCTTCCTCCAGGGCTCAGCTATGGAGGGTTATTTTTTTCACTGTTCCAATTTCTCTGAGGGGACAGAGGGAGGAAGTGGTCCATTCTACCTCTAACATGGACTGGCATGGAGAGTGTCCAGTTCAGGCGCAATTATACTTTATGGATCGATTGGTGTGATTTGCGAGTACATCTGGTCGGCAAGATGTGAGCAACAAAGCTGCATAATGTTTGAAATGAGTCTTTAATGGCTTTCTTGTTTGTTTCTCAGTGATTGGGGATATTAGTGACTGTGTTCACATTATATTCATTCTCTTTTTTATTACATACTTAAACATCCATGATTTGCATAATTCTTTACATAAGTGCTAATTGTCACTAGCTTTGAACACACTGGGTGTGTTTTCTCTCTCCTAATGCGCCTCCTGCAGCAGCTCTAATGAGCAGCCTCCATCAAAGGCTGTGAAAAGGGCAGCTCTAAACCCACCCTTGATAGCCACTGTCTGGGAAGGGAAGAAGGATGTTTGCCTGCATGGTTGTCTCGACCTGAATGGGAACATTCACACGTCCAGTCCTGCTGCTGTGGACTCTTGGGAAGGATCTGAGGCCCGATCCTGTCATGGAGAAAATGCTGCACATTTTGAATTAAGATCAGACGTGAGTCATCGCTGCATCTGTCAAGGTAGGAGACTGAGACAAAGATCAAACCAATTTAAATGCACAGTGTGTAACAATGATGTAAATATTCTTGGTCATGGGGAAATACATCTGTTAGGATGAATTTATAAAATACACAGATTTGTTCATTTAGCAGTGTAGAGTAGGTAGTCGGATAAATGCAAGATATGCATCTATGGCAAAACTTGAGTTTTAGTTCTGCTGATAAAATACTAATATTTACGAGCTCAAACCAAATATTATTTTATTGATTTCCCTTTAACACACAATTATTGAAAGCAGCTTTGTAACTGCACTGTAACTGTGTGGTGAAGGTATTTTAGATATTTTACTTAAATAGAAGGAGCAATAATGTGATATACAAAAACTCCATTACAAGTAAAAGTCCACTGGTAAAACTGCATCAGTATCTTTATCTAGTAAAATGTAATCAAAATGCAGATATATTGCTCCTGTGAGTGTTCTTCTGTTTTATATATATATATATATATATATATATATATATATATATATATATAT